>SJYC01145045.1:0-42269 GCA_006408675.1 Madoqua kirkii | reverse complement strand
TGAAACTCCAGTACTTTGGCCACCTCATGCAAAGAGTTGACTCATTACAAAATGATGCTGGGAGGGATTGGGGGCAGGAGGAGAAGGGGACGACAGAGGATGAGATGGCTGGATGGCATCAGTGACTTGATGGACGTGAGTTTGAGTGAACTCCGGAAGTTGCTGACGGACAGGGAGGCCTGGCATGCTGCAATTCATGGGATCACAAAGAGTCAGACATGACTTAGCGACTGAACTGAACTGAACTGAAGCCCCAAAGAGGACTAAGCAAATAATCGAAATCAGTGATAAATATGCTTCCATTTACTGGAGGAAAAAGAAGGAAGAAAATTTAAACTTCACTTTGCAAACCACCAAGTGATATTTATGTAATTTGATTGTCAAATTGAGTCTCACATTCTGACCATAAAGTGATTCTTCAGAAAAAAATCAAACTAATTCAAACAACATTTTAATCTTTAAATACATGAATGAGTGATTTTAAATCTGTGGATTGTTCCCAATCAATTGTCTGACCTAACGTCAGCTTCATCTAATTAATTATGAATTTCTCTAATTTCCTTCAAACTAAATGTTTTATAAAATGAAGACCTTGGGGAGATAGGTCTTTGATTCACTATTGATTAATGGGATGCACAATAAAAATGAGTTGAAAACTCATAGGACAGTTAAGATACTTTTTGCCATAAATAATAAAAGTCTTATCTTCTTGCCCAGGTATCTCTCCCTAACTCCACTTACTCTTTAAACTGTGGCATTAGTGCTCATCACCACATATACACAGAGTGTTACAATAGTACTCAGAGTTTACTTTTCATTCCTAAAAGAGCCAGAGTTTTCTTTCAACAAAACACATTCAAATCCTATGAAAGCAGAATTTTATTTTCAGACAGTAAATTGAGGAGCTTGATCCTCTAATCCAATATTCTTTTTATATTTTGGAAAGTCTCTTTCTGTCCCTTTGGATATCTTTGAATATCTCAATCAAGAAGGAAAATATAACTCTACACATATCCAAAACTTGCACCTCAAGAGCAGCTCAGTTCTGGTGCACTGGAATATACTTCCCAGTTGAAGGAAATCTTCATAAATGATATCACCAGTAGAACCAACTCCTCAATGTTATGTATCATTTATCATTTATGTGGGGGTTCAGGGGGGAAACACCCTAGCCAGCATTCTTCTATCCCTGTTTTTAGCATGATGCTTGGTGTTGGACAGCTATGTCTTTAATCAAAGGAAGGATTTACCAGGTATCTGTCAAGTATATATTAAATGATTAAACAAATAACATTATTTCACAGACATTTAAGATATTCTAGCTTTAAGCTGAACCTCTGAGTTCATTTCACCTTCATATATTGTTATTCATGGTAGACTGTTTCTAGTTATCCCAATAAAAATGAGAGATGTGATGTGGATTGCTCCTGTCACCTAACCTGGGCATCTAATTCATATTTTATCACTACAAATATTTATTTTGTTCCTACTACATGCATAAATGCTTTAATATCTCCTTGCTTAAAAACAATCACAAAGCTTCCTTGACCCCTCCAAGTTACTCCAGCTAATATTCCAATTTTTACTACCCTTCAGAACAAAATTCCTCTAAAGAGTTGTCTGTTAGTCATTTCTGTTGTTTTTCATATTCTCCTTAACCAAAAGTCCATCAAATAATTCTTGTCAAAATAATTAAAACCCTTCCCATTGCTGTTCAGATGGAAAGTCTCAGCTCCCATTTTACTGGAACTACCATAGCTTTAGGAACAGCTGAACTATGTCTTCCTGGAAACAGTTTTTCTGTTTGACATCAGAGGCATTTTTCTCCTTGTGGCCTTTTTCTACGATAGCAGCTCCTTCTTAGTCTGTTTTGCTAATTCTCTCTCATCTGCCCAGTCTCTAACCCTGGTGTGGCCTGGCACTTGTCCTCAATGTCTTCTGTTTTATATCTATCTAGAGTGATTCCCTAGAGAGCTTCATCACAATACCAGGCAATACTGACATGCAGGTAACTGTTATTCTTAGATCTCCAGTTTGAGTTACTTCCCTAAGCTCCAAATTTATATACTCAGGGGTTTATTCAAATCACTACTGGTAAGATTTTGTTATACCTGGCATAACCAGTTCAAAATGTCTACACAGAGTAGGATTCTCCAACTGTTCATTGTGTTTCTTGACATTTCCCAGGTGCTCCCCTAATCCCATTAAGATAGATTGAGAACATGTGCCTAATTTGGGAAGGTAAGGATGCGTTTTCCTCCAATCTTTCCTATCCTGCCATAGAGACCCATGCTGCAGGCACAAAG
Organism: Madoqua kirkii; assembly: GCA_006408675.1. Lineage (NCBI taxonomy): Eukaryota > Metazoa > Chordata > Mammalia > Artiodactyla > Bovidae > Madoqua > Madoqua kirkii. Next base: position 39,963 of record SJYC01145045.1, on the reverse strand, counting down.
TGAAGGAAAATAACCAAGGTACACAAGGCTCTGTGTAAACATGAAATAAATCTTAAACCAACTTACACCATTGAATTTTTAAGGTTATTTTGTTGATGTGGTTTGCCTAATTTATCCCCAAATATACCTTCATAATTTGAAGTAGGGTGCTGCTCTAAGAGGAAGCTAAGTCACGGCACAGCCTCAGCAACTGATTAATGGCAGACAAAGAAATTGATGTCACAGGCTGGAAACAAGAAGAGTCATTTTACAAAGCAGCAAAATGTGCAGTAAAACTGAAGTCTATAACAGTTTAGATTCAGCATGTGTTCCTCTGGAACTTCTAGAAGAAAAAGGTAAGGAAATAGAATATTGGCAGTATGTTTAGGTTTCTGGTACATACACTTAGCCAGGTATTACAAGGAACAGTAAGCTTAGGGTAAAAGGGTGCCTTTACAAATAAATAAAAATGAAACAAAGGTAGTTCAGAAATACAAGACCTTGAAATATTTCAAGAGCTCTTTCTAGATCCTGAAACTATAAAAAGGGATTTAAAATTATTCTAAGTGAGTGAAGTCAGGTAAGAAATAGAATATTGGCAGTATGTTTAGGTTTCTGGTACATACACTTAGCCAGGTATTACAAGGAACAGTAAGCTTAGGGTAAAAGGGTGCCTTTACAAATAAATAAAAATGAAACAAAGGTAGTTCAGAAATACAAGACCTTGAAATATTTCAAGAGCTCTTTCTAGATCCTGAAACTATAAAAAGGGATTTAAAATTATTCTAAGTGAGTGAAGTCAGGTAAGTATCAATTGACATAAGGAATTCAGGGCAAAAAAATAGATTAAGTGTTACTTTTCAAAGTATTGGAGAAGGAAATGGCAACCCACTCCAGTATTCTTGCCTGGAGAATCCTATGGACAGAGGAGCCTGGTGGGCTACAGTCCACGGGGTCACAAAGAGTAGGACATGACTGAGCGACTTCACTTTCACTTTCACTTTTCAAAGTATATTCTTCAAGGCAACTCAGTTGGGGCTGAGAATACAAAATAGTTAAAATAATTTTTTAAAAACTGTGTAGCAATAGTTGAGAGGCTGTCTAAATTAGTACAAGAAATCATTGTCAAAGACAGCATAAAAAACCATTCAGGCCTCAAAGAGAATATTCCCCTAAAACACATAAGCTGTGTTGAGGGATGAAAAATGGAAAAAAAAAAAAAAGGCAGAAACTTCAGAAAAGATGGAGCCAGGGGAAACAACGCAAAGGACAAAGGCCTCCTCCTACACACTGAAACTGAAGTCGCTCAGTTGTGTCCAACTCTTTGTGATCCCATGGACTATAGCCTACCAGGCTCCTCAGTCAATGGAATTTTCCAGGCAAGAGTACTGGAGTGGGTTGCCATTTCCTTCTCCAGGGGATCTTCCCAACCCAGGGATCAAACCCGGGTCTCCTGCACTGCAGGCAGACGCTTTACCATCTGAGCCACTAGGCAAGACACTTTTCTCCATCTCCAGAATAAGAGACCTGTATAACATTTGCCCTGTGGGACTTCAGAATTGCTAGGGGTTACCAGTCATGTCTCATGTTCTTTTCCTTTATGAATAAGATGACTGTTGTTATCCTTTCCCCATTCCCATGCTAATTACTGAATTTGTCCTTTTAGCTAATAAGTCTGTGAATGAAGTGGAGCCACACTGTATTTGAAAAAAATTAGCGTCTCCTGGAAGCCTGTTCTTTGTTCAGGGTGCAGTAGTGAAAGGAATTTGGGGTTGTCTCTAATAGAGTGTCAGTTGAGTGCAGTCTATGCGGTTAAGAAAAGATCAAAGGATTGACTGTGGTGGAGGCGGTACTCCCTATGTACTTTTAGAGGTGCTTTCTAACTTTTATTAGCTTGTTCTTCCAATATTTTGGTAGCAGCTCAAGTGACTAATTAAAGGCAGTGAATCAGTAGGAGTGATGCTTGTCCCTGAACTGAGGCAACTGAGAGCTGAGATGCAGCCTCTGTCCCTCTCCTTCATCTTGGCTGTCTTGGAGGCAGTAAAGTTACAGCAATGATCTAGTTGATACAGCCACAAAATAGAAGAGGCTTGTATTAATACTATGTGCACTGAACTTTATGGATTTCCTTATATTAAGTCTCTGAGATTTGGACTAAAATTTATAACATATCATAGCCTAGGCCATACTGACTATGAAAAGATTCAACAAATCTCTATACCAACTCTTTTCTATCACCAAACCCTTGTACCATGTTACTTCTTCCAACTCTCCGTTCCTGTCGAAATTCTCCAGGCAAGAATACTGAAATGGGTAGCCATTCCCTTCTTCAGGGGATCTTCCCAGCTGAGAGATCAAACCTGAGTTTCCTGCATTTCGGGCAGATTATTTACCTTCCGAGCCATCAGGGAAGCCCTCAACAAACAGAAATTGCCCTTTTATCTCTAGTCAATTAGAACAAAACCTTGGAGTCATTTTGCAAATCTTCCTCTTTTTTTCCACAACTCAGATATAATTTTAAAGCAAATTTTGTTGACTTTTTTTTTTCAAAATATATCTAGTATCAGACTCCTCCTTATCAATTCACTACTGCCACCCTAATTAAAGTTACCACCATTTATTATCTAGATCCTTAATTAGCCTAATTAAAGGTCTCTCTGCTTGCATTTTTGCTCCTTTTTGCAGTGTACTCTGGAGAAGGAAATGGCAACCCACTCCAGGGTTCTTGCCTGGAGAATCCCAGGGACAGAGGAGCCTGGTGGGCTGCCGTCTATGGGTTCACACAGAGTCAGACACGACTGAAGCGACTTAGCAGCAGCAGCAGCAGTATATTCTCCACTAAATATCAAGAGTGGTTCTGTTGAAACTTATTTCTTAGCACTCACCCCAAATTTTCAGTGATTTCCCATATAATTGTTCAGCCACTAAGTCATGTCCAACTCTGTGATTCTACGAATTGATTACAAGGATTAAGAGAAGCACACCAGACTCCTCCATCCACTTCTATTTCCCAAAGTTCACTCAAATTCATGTCCACTAAGTCAGTGAAGTAAACTATCTTATCCTCTTCCACTCGTTTCTTATTTTGCTTCAATCTTACCCAGTATGACAGTTAGTAAAAGCTAAAGTCCTTAAAAAGCCCAAAGATTCTCTCCCTTCCACCTTCCAATATATCCTCTACCAATGTCCTTCAGGCTCACTGGTTAAATCTCTTAGTAATTGGGTTATTTTCAGCATGCTACTTAACCCCTCTGAGATGTAATTTTCCCATCTATAATATAGGCATAGTAATAACTATCTTATGATGATTATGATGCAAATAAAATAATAATTACAGTAATAATGATCAAAATGAATTTTTAAAGTTAGGCCTACATAGTAGTGATTACATGCTAGATATTGTTCTAAGTGACTTTCATATATTAACTTATAAAATCTTCCTAACAGTCCCATAAAGATGATTATTATTATTTGCACTTGGGGGCAAAGAAGATGAGGCACAGGAAGTTAGATCATTTCCCAAGGTCACACACGTAGGATATATCAATATTACAATTTAAACCCAGGCAGTCTAACTATGACTCTATATATTTAACCATAATAACCTGAGATAGTAAAATATAAAATGTCTGGTATATGCTAAGTGTCTAAAGAATGCTGTTTCGTCCTCTTCCATTGTAAAACCTGCTTTTTTACAGCAGTTAAAGACAAACTTGAGAGGAAGGGAACAAGTGAAAATGAATAAAACATGCCTTAGCAAATCTCACATCACAACATGAATAAAGAGACATATATACAATTTTTTCATACATAAGAATTTTCTAAGAATGTTATAAAAAAATATAGGGATCCAAAAGACAAATCTTTCTAAAATTAAATATTATAAATCAAAACCTGGACTAAGTGCTACAGCAATGAGAGTACTCTCCAGTGTTAATGCAAAATAGCAAGGGTGAGACACAGTTTTAAACAATGAAAGTCTGCTGCTGCTGCTGCTGCTGCTGCTGCTAAGTCACATCAGTCATGTCCGACTCTGTGCGACCCCATAGACGGCAACCCCTCAGGCTCCTCTGTCCCTGGGATTCTCCAGGCAAGAACACTGGAGTGGGTTGCCATTTCCTTCTCCAATGCATGAAAGTGAAAAGTCAAAGTGAAGTTGCTCAGTCATGTCCGACTCGTAGCAACCCCATGGACTGTAGCCTTCCAGGCTCCTCCGTCCATGGGATTTCCCAGGCAAGAATACTGGAGTAGGGTGCCATTACTTTCTCCGAATGAAAGTCTAGTTTTACTTAAAACTGGAATATATGACATTGCTAGCCATGTTGTATACGTGACAGAGTTCACAGACATTTAATGCCTTCATTTGAATGTCTGTGTGCTCAGTCACTCAGTCATGTCCTACTCTGAGATCACATGGACTGTAGCCCGACAGGCTCCTCTGTCCATGGAATTCTCCAGGCAAGAATACTGGAGTGGGTAGCCATTCCCTTCTCCAAGGGATCTTCCCAACCCAGGGATCAAAGCCTAATCTCCCACATTGCAGGCAGATTCTTATCATCTGAGCCATTGAGGAAGCCTTGGAATTTTTTTTTTTAATATGAGCTTTGATTTGATCATCAACATAAGATAAAGAAGTGTCAACTTAATTTCTTCCCTTTCAGAAATACTTGCAAAAGTAATCTTAGAATTCAATGTTAAGACATTGAAGTGAAAACTTACCTCGCTTATTAGGATGGGAAGAAGATAGACCATCTATCGCATAGGACATCTCAGAATCCTTTGCTTCCATGAACTGCTCTTTCAGCTTTTCCAGCTGTTAAAAATCAAATATGAAAATTTTTAACCTTTAATAACAATACTGTTTTCTATGAAAGAAGAAAGAGCAAGAAAATGAGAAAGAAGGAAAGATGGGCAAAAGGAAGAAGGAAAAAGCAACAGAAAAGGAAACAAAAGTAATAAAAAAAAATAATCAAACAGAAAAATAAAAGGAAACTTGCGTTCAGAAACTGACTCAACAGACAATTAGGAACAAGCAGGTTTATGGTGAAGGAAGTCAAGTCTCAGCGTTCATTAATGGAAAGCCTGTAAACACAGCCTGTGTAGCTGGACTTGATTTGAGTCACCCAAAATGACCAGTCCTTTTCAAGGATATTTAAAGACTTTATGTGTATGTTCGAATTTCCTGAAATATTTGTCCTTCCTAGGGGGAAAGAAGTATTTTGAGACCCTAAGGTTTCCATCCAGATTGTAAGCCAAGTTGATCTTTAGCAAGATCACTGGTTACCTAAACCCTGGAGATCTAACTATATCAAAACAGAATTCAGCTTGAGCTACTGCATGTATTCATGTCCTAGCTGCTAATAATTGATGGGGCATACTTCTCTCTCACAGCCACATGGTTTATATGATAATGAATTTACACGCAGTTGTGTTTGAAAGAGTTAAGAAAAAATCTAATGCAATAATTTTCCAATTTTCCTCATAGAGAGAAGCTGGGGGATAAGGTGGTTAAGGGGTTCCCTGTACTGAGGCTGAAGACAGGTCAAGGCTGCGGTACTTCAGTCCCACTCCTCCCAAACTAGCTGCTTCAAGTAGAACAGCTCCACTTTTATATGTTTCCTTTACTGGGAACACATACAATTTTGTTTGGAAAAAAAATATTTCCACTTTGAAAAGTAATAATAGCTTTTGAAAACCACCAATCTAATTATAGCCTCTTATTTTAGAGATGAGGAGATTTAGATCCAGAGAATTTTAATTCTTCCGTGGTCTCCTAGGTAATTGGAGAGCTGGATCTAAAATCCAGATTTCTAGACATTTTATCCCATGATCACTTCAGTTATAGTTCTGTCTTGTTTTCCTTTTCTTCTTTTTTTAGTAGAATTTGATTGTTTTTCCTAGTGAATTACTTCACTCTTTTTCTAGCAAGAATAATAGTTTTAAAATATAGAGTTAGTAATTTTAAAAACTACGGTTTCAAAAGAAATTGTCTTATAATAATTATGAAAATTAAGATTTCATGTGTTTCACATTCTCACCTGGTTAGTTTCCTCCAATTTGTTAGCCAGTTCTATATCTGCAAGACACATTTGTCATATGAAAAAGTACATTGCAAGTAATATTGAATTCACTTCAGGTCACACATTCAGAAAGACAAGGTGTTTTTTTTTTTTGTATGACTTGAGATCACCCATGTATCTCTAATATAAAGCCCCAAACATTTTTTCAGTGTCTGTAATGTTGAAATATAATCAGTACTATAATAAGCAAGCATCTAATTTCTATAATAAATGCAGTTTTCTTAAATAGGGACTTTTCATAGTTCTAATAAGGACTACTATTTAGAAGTAAATTTTTACACTGGCATGAGGACATTCTCATGAAAAAATATTAAGTTAAAAAAAAGGCAGGCCACAAATCTTATCTATAAAATTTAATCAAGAGGGAAATTTCCCAAAATACTAATAGTAATCTCTCTGGGTTTTACAATTTGAGTACAGATTTTTCTTTTTATAATCATATTCAATTTCCTCAATGAAGCATCTTATTTCTAATTTTTAAATCCTGTATTTTTAAGTATTTATTAAGACATTCTTTTAACCAGTGCCCTGTCCCATGAATAGACAGTTTTTTTAGAACAGACGTTTTCTGAGAGAGCACTACATTACCACATTGTCACACTGTCTCTCAGCTTAGACTTGCTAAATTTCTGACAATATCTATCATTTCTTGGAGACCAATCTGATGCATAATTGTAAATCAGATTATCCTGTACTTCAAAGGAAAAAAATCTTGGTGGAGCCTAAATTTCTCAGTGGTTTCTACTCCAGTCATGTCCCAAATTGAAAGAATCTGATTGCAAAAAAGTGCCACAAAACCACAGTTAATTTGAGAGACTTCTAGTGGAAACCTATTTCAAAACATTTAATAATACCCTGGAAGCATTTAGTAAAAGAAAATATTAACTGTACCTGTGGAGAGTAACATAGATGAGAGGGGAAAATATAAGTAAAGATAATTGTTTTGTAACTCAACAGTTACTAATCCCATTAGAATAATCTAATTGAATAAAGTGAGATTTTAATATTTTTTAATAATGCCATTGCTTTTAGCATGAATATGGAATAACAGACACTTAAGCTTCAATGCAGCTTTAAATTAGTAATTATTACTTTCTTTAATATAAATTAACATGTAGAGAAAACAGGTCAGAAGATGGAATAAATAATGTTTGACTTTATTCTTAACTCACCAATGTTGGGAGATCTTTGGAAGCCAAAATTTTTATTCAGTAGAGCCAGCAATAGTTCTTCACCATCTGTATCTTCTTTATCTGGAAGCAATTCATTTCCTGTAATAATTACCTCAGGTAGTGAAAGCTCTTTTCAATCTGTGTCACTTGAGTGTCTTTCTGATTAAACAGATTTTACAGGTAACTATTAACGTGCACGTGTGCTCAGTTGCTGAGCCATGTCCGACTCTCTGTGACCCCATGGACTACAGTGTAACCCCCCAGGTCCCTCTGTCCATAGGGAAGAATAATGGAGTGGGTTGTCATTTCCTCCTCCAGAGGATCTTCCTGACCCATGGATAGAACCTGAGTTGCATATCCTGCATTGACAGGCAGATTCCTTACAACTGCACAACCTGGAAAGTGTGTATACTTGACAAAAAAATGTGTATATAGAGAGATGCATAATATAAAAAGACAAGCTGTTTTAAAAATCATTGAATGTATATGAACACTCAAAGGGAGACTGTGAGAAAGAAAAAGAAGCAGAGATGGAGAATATACCTGGAAGTTTACAGTCTAAAATTTACCTGTAATTATTTCTGCCTTAGTAGAATTATAGAAAATTGTACTTTCTATTTTTTCATCTTTATTTAAATTTTTTTCTACTATTGTGTTTAGCATAAGAAATATAAATTAAAAGTTGTTTTCAAGATAAAAATATAAAATTTGAGATTTTATACATATATAAACATGAGCCATTTTATGTTCTGGGAATTGCCTTGAAACATCCAAGGCAACCTTGTGGAAGTGGTCAGATGGTGCCCAGTGTTTCTGTGATCATGCTTTACATCTTTGTCCATTTACTTCCTAGCCCACTCTCTCAGCATTCTAAAAACAGAAAAACCAAATTTTTCTAAATATTTTTATTCTGGGGTAGAAATCAGGACAATAAACTTTATTAAAGCTATACAAAATGAAGATTCGACAGGATTGTAGTGCAATTAAAATAATAATTAGTATCTTATAAACAAAATGAACTTTGTAAGGTAGCCTAAAATAACCACACCTTTATTGTATAATTTCTATAGGATCATTCTTCCCTCTCTTTTTCTCCTCATGTTACCAAACCCAGGTCCAGCTGCTGCCACTCAAAAGCCATTTAAAGAGGCCAGCTTAGGAGAAAGAAAAGTTTGCTTTATTTTGAATGCCAGCAACCAGGAAGGTTGGGGAGGGCAGAGACCTGTCCAATGTCTGACTGCCCCCTGACTGTCAGGGGGCACAGCTCTAACAGGCTGAGGGAGGGGGCTACATGCATGAACATGTCAGCTCTGATAGTCATCTTGAAATTGGTCATCAGTGGTCTGACCAGTGTAATCTTGCTTATTTTAGGTACCGTTAATCTTCAGTTCCAGCATCAGTTTGTTTCATTTTCTTTGAGACCAGTTCTCAGAACTGTGGCTGCTTATGTCGACTACAGTCTGGTTGTCTGGTAGCTAATTTCTCCACCTGATATTTCAATATCTATGACACAGCTCACAGGATATGGCTCAGAATATTATCTATGGCCCTTGAGAAGGAACTGAAGGTCCTTGATTATGCTTAAAGACTGCATTATTATTATTGGGCTTCCTTTGACTGTTTCCCTTTGTTTCTTCATTTTCTCAGTTCTCTAATTAAACTTATTATTTGTCTAAAGTTTTTCCACACACACACACACACACACACACAAAGGAAGTCTGAGGACATAGGCAACATGGTTGGGGGGCAAGGACCATAAGGTCCCCTTCCATTTCAGTCATAATAACTGATATCATGTAGTCAGTTCAGCTCAGTTCAGTCGCTCAGTCGTGTCCGACTCTTTGTGAACCCATGATTCATAGCACACCAAGCCTCCCTGTTTAGTACCATCTCTCAGAGTTCACTCAGACTCACATTCATCGAGTCCGTGATGCCATCCAGCCATCTCATCCTCTGTCGTCTCCTTCTCCTGCTGCCCCCAATCCCTCCCAGCATCAGAGTCTTTTCTAATGAGTCAACTCTTCTAATGAGGTGGCCAAAGTACTGGAGTTACAGCTTCATTATCATTCCTTCCAAAGAAACCCCAGGGTTGATCTCTTTCAGAATGGACTGGTTGGATCTCCTTGTAAAACTCAGCAGTGGCCACAGGACTGGAAAAGGTCAGTTTTCATTCCAATTCCAAAGAAAGACAATGCCAAAGAATGCTCAAACTACTGCACAATTGCACTCATCTCACATGCTAGTAAAGTAATGCTCAAAATTCTCCAAGCCAGGCTTCAGCAATACCTGAACCATGAACTCCCAGATGTTCAAGCTGGTTTTAGAAATGGCAGAGGAACCAGAGATCAAATTGCCAACATCTGTGGGATCATGGAAAAAGCGAGAGAGTTCCAGAAAAACATCTATTTCTGTTTTATTGACTATGCCAAAACCTTTGACTGTGTGGATCACAATAAACTGTGGAAAATTCTGAAAGAGATGGGAATACAAGACCACCTGACCTGCCTCTTGAGAAACTTATATGCAGGTCAGGGAGCAACAGTTAGAACTGGACATGGAACAACAGACGGGTTCCAAAGAGGAAACGGAGTATGTTAAGGCTGTATATTGTCAACCTACTTATTTAACTTATATGCAGAGTACATCATGAGAAACGCTGGAGTGGAAGAAACACAAGCTGGAATCAAGATTGCCGGGAGAATTATCAATAACCTCAGATATGCTGGCACAAAGTGAAGAAGAGCTAAAAAGCCTGTTGATGAAAGTGAAAGAGGAGAATGAAAAAGTTGGCTTAAAGCTCAACATTAAGAAAATGAAGATCATGGCATCTGGCCCCATCACTTCATGGGAAATAGATGGGGAAACAGTGTCAGACTTTGTTTTTTGGGGGGCTCCAAAATCACTGTAGATGGTGACTGCAGCCATGAAATTAAAAGACGCTTATTCCTTGGAAGAAAAGTTATGACCAACCTAGATAGCATATTCAAAAGCAGACACATTACTTTGTCTACTAAGTTCCATCTAGTCAAGGCTATGGTTTTTCCAGTGGTCATGTATGGATGTGAGAAAAGATAGATTAGTGAGTTTAAAATTTAAAAGTGGGAATATTGAGGCTTCAGTTAGAGAAATGGCTCATAATTTAACTAGACTCTTCCTTTAAATTGTCTCCTATTCCCTGTGTCTCCAAAATGTCAATTAATGAACTCAAATAACCAAATGGCTGATTAAAGGAATAAACGATTTGCTGAGAAAGACAATAAATGACCTGGGGTAAGTGGCATCATCAAAAGTTTCTACATTGACAAACGTATTTATTGTTGCTCAATTTCCTCAGTTTTAAAGTTCCCCAATTTCCATTACTTCATAGGCATAGAAATTATTTGTGAAATTCTGGGGTTCTTTTTTCTTTGAGTAGTTAAAATAATAGACTATCAATGGAACTTTTCCTTAACATCAAATAAACAAAGACCCTCAGGAATAATTTAGTTTAAGAGAAAGATATGACTATGCAATAGTGTAGCAATTTTTATTATAGCTATTTATTAAAATGTTAAATTATAATCTTTAAAATGCTCTCACTGAAAACATGATGAACATCGTGTAGCCAGGTGATAATGATTATTTGTTTTAGAAAGAGAACTGTGATAAAAGAAACAGATTCATTGCTTTCAATTTAGGGCATTTATAAAACTAGAAGGAAGGTAACTAGAAAATGTTACCTTCTGAACCTTTTGTTGTCTTAATTTACAGTCCCCTTCTCTGTGTGTTTAAGTGGAACATTTTTCAAAAGAGAAAATTAATGTATTTAACATTCTTTACCCATTTGGTTTCCAGTGATTACATATCGTTCTCAGTAATTCTTGTCACTCACTACCTTTTAAGAAAACCACCTTTTATAGGATACCCTGAGGAAAAGTTTTTTCAAGAAATTAAAAAAAATTTTTTTTCTAAAGTAAAACATTAGAAAGATAAGAAGATAGTAGAAAATAAGTCTTTTTTTCTCATTTTTCCTTTTTTGTCTTAAAACAGATACAAGAAAAAAATGCATGTACTTTTAATATTTCTGTCTTGTTAGTATTGATAAAGAAACTGAATAAAAAGCTATCCAAGTGCCGATGTCCCTTTGCAGAAAGGATGGCAAAGTTACTCAGAAATGAGAGAGTGATTGCTTTTGCAATATACAGGAAAAAAAAGAAAGAAAAAGACTCATTACTACCAGAGACACTGAAGCTTAAAAGACACAATTGTGTCTTTGCTTGTCATTTGAATGTGATGCTTTTTATGGGATATAGATAAGAAATTTTTCAGAAAGAAACCTGGAACACCCTCAAATGATAATATAACAAAAAATTTTTAAATTTCTAGTCATGATATTCACTGCTGTTCATTTCACGGTGGGCAATTTTATTTGAAAACAATGTATTAAAAGACTAAAATAAGTCAAACATTTAGTTGCTTTGAAAAATGGTGGAAGTTCACTCTAATCCTGGACAATTTAGATTAGAAAATAAACTTCCCAATAACTTGTCTATTTACATATAATGAAACTGAGATCAAGGGCTCCCACAGAGAAACCTTTCCTATACGTTGCCAATGATATATGGACATCAGTGTGTGGCATTCTGGGGTCAGAGATGTTATCTATTAGTAATCTTGTAAAAAGTTTGAGTTGGATTTTTCTGTATTTCATATACATGATATTAGAAGTTATAATACAGTCACCACTAACATCCTCATTTTGCAGAGTCTTCTGTGAATGATCAGTTGTTTCCTTCCTCACACATTTATGCTGTTAAGAACACTGAAAATCCCATTATTTCATAGGAAAAGTAATGAAGGCCTACCAAGTACAATGATTTTGTCTGGCCAAAGACAAAATGTGAGTGCCAAGGATAAAATCCAGATTCTTTCATCCCCAAGCTTGTATTTAGGTCTTGCAGTTAGGTCCCAGGCTTGTATTTGTTTTTCAAAGGGAAAATCTCTATAAACAAATAACAAGGGTTTATGCAATTTTATTTCTACTATCAAAAGAACTGTTTTAATTTTCATTGACTTTTAAAACCTCATTTGAGACAAAACTGTCTACTAAAGTTGGATTAGATCTTAAAGAGGAAACTTAATTCCTTTTCTCAACCCAGAGTCATGTAAACAAAATTTATTAAATTCTGTCTTGGTTTCCCTAAGAAAGCAAAATAAAAGGCTGTCTGTCTCCTTCTTCCTGACAAAGAGGTCAGTTAGATGATAGATTCAAATTGGATGAGATATTGAAGAGCACTATTTTTAAGTTATTATTTTTAAAAAGTAAAGACATATATAAAAGTGTCAGTGAGGTTAGATTGTTTGCCTAGTAAGTCAGCATTAAATCTAACTCCACTGATTCCCAGATTAAAAGCTATTTCCACTACAGAATCCAATGAAAAAAAATTTTTTTAAGATCAAATTCCAATATGACCAGAATAAAAACTTATTCTCTCTAAATTTCTCATGCTATTTGTAGATGTCAAAAATTACATTATTTCATTTAATATAACTATCCTAAGTATTTAGAAATCTGATTAAAGTCAATGAATAATGTGGGTGTTAACATCCTCCTCCTGAAAGTAATATATAAATTTCCCAATGTATCATTCTCCCCAGGTCTCTAAACATACAAGTGTTGTCTTGATATGTTCTCAGAGTCATTGTCCTCTTATACATAGTTTACTAATCATCTCACTGGATGAAACTCTGTTTTTCACCTGAAGATGTACTTTTGAAATATGCATTGCACTGTATTACTATTTATACATCCCCGTCTTTGCTAATGGAATAGAAATAAGACAAAGATTTCCCTTGGTTAGAGACAAATGCAGTTGAAATTAATTTAGTACAGTGTCAGTTAAAATTAATTAACTTGAGAACAGCATCACAGATTACATCTAATTTAAAACAGCAACTACTGAAGGGTTGTCTGAAGATTAAATTATATAGATGTTTAAAACATTATTGCCACAATGATCGAAAAATCAAAGCAACACAAATAGGAGGACAAGGATTATTTACCCACTTGTAGAATTTTACATTCATGTGTACATACCTTGAATAAAATATGGCAGTCCATGCACTGATTCTAAAAAGATCATTACAGATAACAAAGTTAGGAGTCCAAAGCAAAGAGTGGTTGATAAAATCACGTTCATGTTAAAAATCTTCTTCCGTGCTAGCAGAGAAACTGACTATCCTGGTCAAGACGAATATTTCAATGGCTCTGGAATGCTGCAGAGATCACTTTTAAAAGGTCGCAAGTGTGCTTCAACTACAAATGATCTGAACAAAGGAAAAAAAAAAAACCTTATAAAATGCATTGCTCTCTGTCAACATGATTCACTACTTGGAGAAGTGACAGGTTTTCTACTCAATCAATGGTTGGAAGAACCCAATCAATATATCTCATATCTGCCTATTTCACTAAAAGCAGGCATTCCTGTTCATGCACACACACTCAGACACACTCACCTCATAAAGCTAAAACTAAGGCTAGAGAATTTGTCAGTTAGATTTTCGTAACAATGAAATGGGAACAATGCCTTTCATTTGGCTAATTTAGAACCCAGTATAGTCTTCTGGATACTGTTGTTAATTGTAACCATCACTTCATTTTTAACCAACCAAACAGATTTGAGCTGAGAAGAGTTCAAATTTGAAATTAATCATAATGGGAACATTAATGTCTTACTCTATCATTTTGCTGCAGCCAACACTTTTAAAAATCAAGACTGACTCTAATTAATTCAAAGTTGGCAAATGTCCCATCAGTTACTCTCTTTAATACTTGCTTTAATTGTACTTTTTTTTTTAAAGTAAAAGTCTTTCAGTATATCTATAGTTAAAATTTTATGACTGAAGATGCAGTAGTGACCTCTGGCCTTGGCATTTACTTTTTCTCCCAAGAGACTTAAGATGTATTTGCTCTAAAACTGTATTAGAGACATGTTCAGCTCATGATTCCCTAATTTTAAAACAAAAAATATTTTTAAATGTAAATAAAGTTATTCTGAATTTTTTTTTTTAATTCTGTTATACAAAACAAGGAACCCTGTTCTCACAGGGTTTGCCTTCTAATAAGAGGCTAAATAATTGACTTGTCTTCTCAGATAAGACTGGATACTGATGACTTCTTCCTAAACAAAATTATGTTTGGTTTCTTTCCACAAAGGCTTTTTCAGGATATCTGATACAACTTTCTGAACCTTTTCTTCTGTTATGTTTTAGTTGATGTTAGCAATTTAATGACAGATAAGTTCCTTATTCATTCACAACCATACATCTACTTTGGGAAAAAACTTCCAAAGACCTTCATTAAATCATTCAATCCTCTCTCCCTAACAATCAAATTATTTTACTAAATTCTTCTCATGAGTGTATAGCCAAATTAATTGTTCAAAGAAAAACGAAATTTTCAGTATTGACTGTGTTAGGTAAATGAAGTTAACATGTTTGTTCCTGGAACCATTAATACGCTGCTGCTGGGGCTTAGTCGTTTCAGTCGTGTCTGACTCTGTGCGACCCTATGGTCTGCAGCCTGCCAGGCTCCTCTGTCCCTGTGATTCTCTAGGCAAGAGTATTGGAATGGGTTGCCATGCCCTCCCACAGGGGATCTTCTTGACCTAGGGATCGAACGCGGGTCTCCTGCACTGCAGGCAGATTTGTTACTGCTGAGCCACCAAAGAAGCCTGCCATTAAGTAGACACAGTAATAATACATACTGAGGTTATTGTTGCTATTCAGTGAGCAGTCATCTCATGTCACCTGTTCTAAGCACTTCACATACTGTATCTTATTTAATTCCCACCTCAATCCCTCAATAATTATTTAATTGTGTAACATTTCACCTTTTTCCGCAAAGGGAGAAAGTTGTGGAACCAAAAGTGAAACCTAGATCTATCCAACTGCAAAGTCACATTCTAAACCCAAGTCGTCTCTTTCCCACAAATTGGGAAAAACAGATTGTTCCAATAACAGAGACTTGATCTTTAAGAGAGGCTTCCCAGGTAGCCTAGTGGTTAAAGAATCCATCTGCAATGTAGGAGACACAGGAGATGAGGGTTCGACGCTTGGGTTGGGAAGCGTCCCTAGAGAAGGAAACGGCAGCTCACTCCAGTATGCTTGCCTGAAGAATCTCATGGATAGAGGAGCCTGGGGGTTACAGCCCATGGGATCACAAAGAGTAGGACACAACTGAAGCGACTGAGCATATGCACATGCCTGGTGGCTCAGAGGTTAAAGTGTCTGCCTGCAACCTGGGAGACCCAGGTCGATTCATGAGTCAGGAATATCCCCTGGAGAAGGAAATGGCAACCCACTCCAGTATTCTTGCCTGGAGATTCCCATGGACAGAGGATCCTGGTGGGCTACAAAGAGTCGGACATGGGTTGCAAAGAGTCAGACACGACTGAGCGACTTCACAGTCAAAACACTTTCACGTCACATTTTCAAGAGCAATTTTTAGTCATTTAATCTGTATTTCAATTACAGCAGATAAATAACATTTTTATCTTGTCAGTAAAGACATTTTAAAGTTATAATTTACAGATAGCTTTAAGACTCACATTTTATCTGTTTCTCATGATGAGCAACAGGAAAAGAGCAGAGAGTCAAGGTCCATGTGGTGACTCTAACACACTCGAATAATCACTTTTTAAATGGGCTTTTTTTCCCAGTAAGTAGAAAAATTGAACGATTTCATTCTGACCTCTGCTTGACCCTGTTAGTTCTTGGTAAAATTTCTGACATGTCAGTTAAATGAATGAATAAAAGCAGCAGGCAGGAGGAAGGCAAAAGCAGAGACTGAAATTCCAAGTCAGTACATAGATTTTTTTAAGAGTTCAGAATGGCCTTTGTCAAGATTAAATAGAAATGTCTATCCAAATACCTTGAAAAAAATTTTAATTGAGTTATTTGTCTTTTTATTATCAAGTTGTAAGGCTTCTTCATATTCCATATACTAGTGCCTTATCAGATGTATAATTGGCAAACTTACTTTATATTCTGTCAACTGTCTTTTCACTTTGTTGATAGTGTCCTTTGAAACACAAAAGTTTTTATTTGGATTAACTCCAACTTATCTATTTTTTTTAATTGTTGTTTTGTGTTTTGAGTACTGTATCTAAGAAACTATTGCCTAATACAAAGTCATGGGCCTTTTTTTTTTTTTTTTTTTTGAGTTTTGTAATTCTGGCTCTAAAATGTAGGCATTTGACCCATTTTGTATTAAGTTTTGCATACGATGTGAAGAAGGGGTTCAGCTTATTCTTTTACAGGTGGACGTTTAGTTGTCCCAGCACCATTTGTTGAAATTTCCCCATTGAATGATCTCAGCATCATGTCTGTATCAATTGACTATGTTATTGTTGTTCAGTCACTAAGCTGTGTCTAACTTTTTGTGACCCCATGGACTGCAGCATGCCAAGCTTCCTTGTCTTTCACTATCTCTCAGAGTTTACTCGAACTCATGACCATTGAGTTGGTGATGTTATCTAACCATCTCATTCTCTGCTGCCTTCTTCTCCTTTTGCCTTCAATCTTTCACAGCGTCAGGGTCTTTTCCAATGAGCTGGCTCTTCACATCAGGTGGCCAAAGTATTGGAGCTGAAGCTTCAGCTTCACCATCAGTCCTTCCAGTGAATGTTCAGGACTGATTTACTTTAGGATGGACTGGTTTGATCTCTTTGCAGTGCAAGGAACTCTTCTTGCCATCTTCTCCAGCTGCTGCTGCTGCTAAGTCGCTTCAGTCGTGTCCGACTCTGTGCAACCCCATAGACGGCAGACCACCAGGTTCTGCCGTCCCTGGGATTCTCCAGGCAAGATCGCTGGAGTGGGTTGCCATTTCCTTCTCCAATGCATGAAAGTGAAAACTGAAAGTGAAGTCACTGAGTCGTGTCCGACTCTCAGCAACCCCATGGACTGCAGCCCACTAGGCTCCTCTGTCCATGGGATTTTCCAGGCAAGAGTTCTGGAGTGGGGTGCCATTGCCTTCTCCAGCACCACAGTTCAAAAGCATTAGTTCTTCAGGAACCAGCTTTCTTTATGGTCCAACTCTTCCATCCATACATGACTACTGGAAAAGCATTGCTTTGACTATATACATCTTTGTTGGGAAAATGGTGCCTCTGCTTTTTAATATGCTGTCTAGGTTTGTCACAGCTTTTCTACCAGGAGCAAGTGTCTTTTAATTTCAGGGTGGCAGTCATCATTTGTAGTGATTTTAGAGCCTAAGAAAATAAAATCTATCACTGCTTCCACTTTTTCCCATCTATTTGCCATGAAATGATGGGACTGGATGCCATGATCTTAGTTTTTTAAATGTTGAGTTTTAAACCAGCTTTTTCACTCTCTTTTTTTGTAGTAAACTGTGAAATCAAGGAGTATGAGACTTCTAACATTTTCATTTATTCTGTATCACTTGTACTTCTACATAAATTTTTGGATTAATTTGTCAATATCTGTGGGGGAAAAAAGCAGCTGGGATTTTGACAGGAATGGTCTTGAATTTCTAGGATCAATTTGGGAAATATCACCGTCAAGTCTTTCAATCCACAAATCTAGGATATCTAACTATTTATCTCTTTTATTACTTTCAAAGTTGTCTCATAGTTTTCAGTGAACAAATCTCACAGTAATTTTGTTGAATTTACATCTACATAACTTTTTGTTGCTATAATAAATGGAGTTATTTTCTTAACTCAATATTTGCACTGTTCCTTGACAGTGTATAAAATATAATTAATGATCTTATTTCTCGCAAACTTGCTGACCTCACTTATTAGCACTGACATTTTTGTTTGTTTGCTTTGCAGATTTCTGCAGAGTTTCAATAAGACGATCATATCATCCACTACAGTTGTACTCTATCCTTTCCAATCTAAATGTGAAGTGGTGAGAATAGATTTACCTTGTTCTGATCTTAGGTGGAAAAGCTTTCAGTCTTTCACCTTTAAATTTGATATTAGTTCTGGACTTTTTGTAGATGCACTTTACTAGGTTGAAGAAATTCCCTTCAACTCCTAGTTTGTTGAGTGTTGCTATAAAAGAGTGTTGGATTTTGTCAAATTTTTTTCTCATCCACTGTGGTTTTTCACATCTACTGTGGTCATGTGGTTTTATTCTGTATTCTACTGACATGTTGTATTACATTGATTTTTGTGTGTTAAATGACATTTGTATTCCTGGGGTAAATTCCATTTGGTCGTGATTTTCTGAGTATGTTACTGGATTCAGTTTGCTAGTATTTTATGGGTTTTTTACACCTATATTTAACGGAATATTATCCTGTAGCTTTCTTTCCTTGCTATGTCATTTTCCAGCTTTGGTATGAAGAGAATAATGGAATCATAGAATTAATTTGGAAGTGTTCTCTTATCTTTAAATGCTAAAAATAGCTTCTGAAGGATTAGTGTTTACTCTTCTTTAAATATTTGGTGGAATTTGACAGTAGAGCCATCTGTTCCTGTACTTTTCTTTGTAGAAAATTTTTCTGAAATACTAGTCAATCTTATTTCTCATAGGGCTATTCTACTTCTTGATTTAGTCTTAGCAGTCTGTATTATCTAGGAATTTATCCATTTCACCTAGGTTATCTAATTGTTGGCATACATTTTTTTCATAGTATTCTTTTGTATGTCTTTTTGGAATAAATAATTTGATTATACATGTTTTAAATCTAGAAACAAAATACTGAGATACTTGTCACTTTCTTTTTTTATCAAGAATAGCCATGAGATATAGAGACCACTCTGGCAGAATCCAATGCAGAGTAACAGTAATAATAACATATACAACATATGTTAACAATAAGAACTGAATCCAGAAAAGGCTTTACTGCAGTGGTTAAGCATGGCAGCAGGAATATCTGCTGCTGCAACTGCTAAGTCACTGCAGTTGTGTCCAACTCTGTGAGACCCCATAGATGCCAGCCCACCAAGGCTCCTCTGTCTCTGGGATTCTCCAGGCAAGAATACTGGAGTGGGTTGCCATTTCCTTCTCCAATGCATGCAAGCATGATAAGTTGCTTCAGTCATGTCCAACTCTGTGCCACCCTATGGACTGCAGCCCACCAGGCTCCTCTGTCCACAGGATTCTCCAGGCAAGAATACTGAAGTGGGCTGCCATTTCCTTCTCCAAGCAGGAATTCCTAGGTGCCTGCATAATATGCTGTGGGAGTTTAGCCTGTTTTCAAGTAGCATTTTTTATAATGATTGATAGCATGGTAAATATTTGAGTAGAAGTAGAGGCTTAGATTTTGGCCCAGACTGGGGACTTAAAATATATGCTTCCACACCTGTAGTACTTGATGCAAGACAGAACATCATTCAGAACTGTAACCAAGGTGAAACCACAGAGCAAAAAATCATATGAAATACAGCCTATGGGAACAGAAAGAGAAGAATTGAGTTCAAAATCCAGGATCTACCAGAGGATGTAAAATTAAATTAGCAGTGTTTGTGAAAGAAAAAAGTTTATCTAAGTGCAAAGATATAAACACAGGAAGTCAGACTCTTAGAATTGAGATAAGAGGAAAAAAACTCAAGAATTTTGGACCTCATTTTAGGTTTGGGCTTCCTTGGCTTAACAGGGGACCTGGGTTATAAAACTCTCTTGCTTTTTCCATGATCCAGCAGATGTTGGCAATTTGATCTCTGGTTCCTCTGCCTTTTCGAAAACGAGCTTGAACATCAGGAAGTTCACGGTTCACGTGTTGCTGAAGCCTGGCTTGGAGAATTTTGAGCGTTACTTTACTAGCATGTGAGATGAGTGCAATTGTGAGGTAGTTTGAGCATTCTTTGGCATTGTCTTTCTTTTGGATTGGAATGAAAACTGACTTTTTCCAGTCCTGTGGCCACTGCTGAGTTTTCCAAATTTGCTGGCATATTGAGTGTAGCACTATGACAGCGTCATCTTTCAGGATTTGAAAGAGCTCAACTGGAATTCCATCACCTCTACAACCTTTGTTCGTACTCAAGGCTTTTTTTCTCTCCCATCTTAAAACAAACAGGAAATAAACTTTATTAGACTATTCACATATTCTTTCAACTATGTTCCTAGTTTCTCCACTCCACCAAGGCCAAACTTTCTGAAATAATTTGCTGTACCCAGTTCTTTGTCACATATTTACTTTGCTGCCGCTACTAAGTCGCTTCAGTCATGTCCAACTCTGTGTGACTCCATAGACAGCAGCCCACCAGGCTCCCTCATCCCTGGGATTCTCCAGGCAAGAACATTGGAGTGGGTTGCCATTTCCTTCTCCAATGCATGAAAGTGAAAAGTGAAAGTGAAGACGCACAGTTGAGTCCTATTCTTTGCCACCCCATGGACTGCAGTCTAACAGGCCCCTCCATCCACGGAGTTTTCCAGGCAAGAGTGCTGGAGTGGGTTGCCATTGCCTTCTCCAATATTTACTTTAGCCTATTTCAATCTTGCTTTCAGCTTCCTCTTCCCAACTCTATTGAAATGGTCCTTCCCAATGACCTTATTACTGCTTAGGTTTTCCTTTTCGTGGATATCTTTTCAGAATCTCCTTGGTTGACCACACTCTTCTTACTGAAAAACTCCCTGGTGTTCTCCTACTTTGCTAGTCATTCTTCTTCAGTTTCTTTTACCATTTCCTCCTCCTCTATGTCCAACTCTGTGTGACTCCATAGACAGCAGCCCACCAGGCTCCCTCATCCCTGGGATTCTCCAGGCAAGAACATTGGAGTGGGTTGCCATTTCCTTCTCCAATGCATGAAAGTGAAAAGTGAAAGTGAAGACGCACAGTTGAGTCCTATTCTTTGCCACCCCATGGACTGCAGTCTAACAGGCCCCTCCATCCACGGAGTTTTCCAGGCAAGAGTGCTGGAGTGGGTTGCCATTGCCTTCTCCAATATTTACTTTAGCCTATTTCAATCTTGCTTTCAGCTTCCTCTTCCCAACTCTATTGAAATGGTCCTTCCCAATGACCTTATTACTGCTTAGGTTTTCCTTTTCGTGGATATCTTTTCAGAATCTCCTTGGTTGACCACACTCTTCTTACTGAAAAACTCCCTGGTGTTCTCCTACTTTGCTAGTCATTCTTCTTCAGTTTCTTTTACCATTTCCTCCTCCTCTATCTCCAACTCTGTGTGACTCCATAGACAGCAGCCCACCAGGCTCCCTCATCCCTGGGATTCTCCAGGCAAGAACATTGGAGTGGGTTGCCATTTCCTTCTCCAATGCATGAAAGTGAAAAGTGAAAGTGAAGACGCACAGTTGAGTCCTATTCTTTGCCACCCCATGGACTGCAGTCTAACAGGCCCCTCCATCCACGGAGTTTTCCAGGCAAGAGTGCTGGAGTGGGTTGCCATTGCCTTCTCCAATATTTACTTTAGCCTATTTCAATCTTGCTTTCAGCTTCCTCTTCCCAACTCTATTGAAATGGTCCTTCCCAATGACCTTATTACTGCTTAGGTTTTCCTTTTCGTGGATATCTTTTCAGAATCTCCTTGGTTGACCACACTCTTCTTACTGAAAAACTCCCTGGTGTTCTCCTACTTTGCTAGTCATTCTTCTTCAGTTTCTTTTACCATTTCCTCCTCCTCTGACCTTTAAAAGATGAACTTCCTCAGGTTTTGATTCTAGACTCTTTTTTCTTATCAGGCTTCAGTCTCCTCCAGGAAATGTATGACTTTAATTATCTATATACCAGGGAGTCTATCTCTTCCCTCACCTTTCTTTGGTTACCATGCCTGGTTTTCTTACAGTTTTCTCAGCCAGATACAAAAGAGAACCATTCATTTTTCACTCTAGTGCTTCTTTTCTCTTCTGTTTTCTACCTGAGTAAATAGTGGGCCCTTACCAAGTTACTCATTCAGGAAAACCCTTCTTCTCCATCTTTTCCAACCAAGAACAAAGTGCTGTCTAAACCTCAGAAGTGTTTTTCAGATCTTTCCATTTCTATCTTTAATACCCCCTCCATAGACCAAGGAGATGTCATTCACACTTAGGTTACTGAAGTGCACTTTTTTACCAAGTCTCTTCCCATCCACTTTTGTTCCTTTCAATCCATTTTCCAAAAAGCTTTCAGAGTAATCTTTTGAAACTGAAAATACCAGTCTGTAATACTCCTACTTAAAACCCTTCAACTTCTTTCCATTACACGTAGGATAAAGATCAAAAGGCATAATATGGTCAATGAGGTCCTACACTTTCCACTTCTATCTACATTTTCCATCTTGTCCAGACTCACCTTTCTCTTACCACAGTTCAGCCAAAACGACCTTCTTTCAGTTCTTCAAAACTGTCATTTTTGTTCTGCTACAAGGTCTTAGTACCAGCAGGAAGTCACACTCTCCTCTCCCCGCACCCCCGCCCCCTCCATCACACAAACATTCCTCAGTTAAAATCATCATTTCCTTGGCAAAATCTCTGGTTTTTCCATACCAGATGAGTCCTCCCATCATGGCCTCCCACCGTGCCATATTTTTCTGAATGGCACATAACTTGGAATCAATTACTCCTGTACGTTTTTGTGCATTGTCCGTCGCCATTGCACTATAAGGTTCACTATTCCTGTAAGGTTTATGTTTGCCTTCCTCATAACTATATCCCCAGCAGCCAGAAGAGGTCCTAGTGAAGATCTAATGATTAAGGCTCCATTTGTAGTCCTGTTTGTGCTTGGATGTCTTCCATTAGTATGACTAATTTAAACTCCACCTGCTAGAGGCAAGAAGGCTCTGAACTATTCTAGACATAGAATAGGGCTATTTCAAGAAAAGTGAAAGGATGTCTAAAACTAGGCAAGGCTGAGAATCTTAGAGCCCAGAGGAAAAGAGGACAAGAGAAAACAAAGGCTGACATATATTATGTTTCATTTTTCGTTTTTCTCCTAAGTTAGGAAATAGCTGGCATTGAGCATGACTTTGAATTAATAGACAAACTAATTGGTAATATATATATGAGCATCTTAATGTATATATAGATCAAGCAATGAACTATAATTATGCTTGCTATCCTTGATAAAGAATGTTATTATCTATAGGGAAGAACAGTGTTGAAAACCAAATGATGTCAGAAAAGGAAACTGGCAGGCATCCTGCAGCTCACTTAGAGCCTGAATCAAGGCTTCTCCTAGAGAAGCTCAAGAACAGAAAGCAGTTTTTAATGAGAATTGCTTCAAATAAAGAGCTTCCCTATAAGTGTTATTCTCTTTCTCCTTGTGTGTGACATTGGGATTTGGACTGCAAATTAACTTAAAGATTTTATCCCTTGTAAGTGTCTGACTCATAGCGTAATTCATATATGTTTGGCCATTCCTGACTTTATTCCTATTAGGAACTAATCTCAGGAGTCCTAGTGAAGAGGAACTAAAAAGCCTCTTGATGAAAGTGAAAGAGGAGAGTGAAAAAGTTGGCTTAAAGCTCAACATTCAGAAAATGAAGATCATGGCATCCAGTCCCATCACTTCATGGGAAATAGATGGGGAAACAGTGGAAACAGTGTCAGACTTTATTTTTTTTAGGCTCCAAAATCACTGCAGATGGCAATTGCAGCCATGAAATTAAAAGACGCTTATTCCTTAGAAGGAAAATTATGACCAACCTAGATAGCATACTCAAAAGCCTAGACTTTGCCAACTAAGGTCTGTCTAGTCAAGGCTATGGTTTTTCCAGTGGTCGTGTATGGATGTGAGAGTTGGACTGTGAAGAAGGCTGAGCACTGAAGAATTGATGCTTTTGAACTGTGGTGTTGGAGAAAACTCTTGAGAGTCCCTTGGACTGCAAGGAGATCCAGCCAGTCCATCCTGAAGGAGATCAACCCTGGGATTTCTTTGGAAGGGGTGATGCTAAAGCTGAAACTCCAGTACTTTGGCTACCTCATTCAAAGAGTTGACTCATTAGAAAAGACTCTGATGCTGGGAGGGATTGGGGGCAGGAGGAGAAGGGGACGACCGAGGATGAGATGGCTGGATGGCATCACTGACTCTATGGATGTGAGTTTGAGTGAACTCCGAGAGTTGGTGATGGACAGGGAGGCCTGGCATGCTGTGATTCATGGGGTCGCAAAGAGTCGGACACGACTGAGCGACTGAAGTAAACTGAACTGAACTGAATCCTTATTTCAGCTTTTTCCTTTCTCTTGCTCTGAGGCCTGGTTTCTTAATATTTGCCTCACACTGCAATGGAGTTAGGAAAATACTTTCGAGAGATCATTATTTTGTTCCTACAGTTCCCATCATTGAGGAGATTCTTAACCTTCGTTTAACCAAACTTGGACATTCATTTTTAAAAAACAGAAATCCAAGATCCTGTTTTGCAACTAGCAATTATAAAATCTCCTAAGGGAAGTATAAATTGTTTATTTTCCATATATTTATAGTATAATATAATTATGTTACTGCACTTGTTGCATAATATTGGTTTCTACCTAAGTCAGCATCTAGATCACTGTCTAAATCTGAGTTGCCTGAAGACAAGGATTAGTCATTCTTTATTTTTCCACTGTAATCTATATCTTCCAGCCTGTGGTGAGAATTAAGCAAGAAAATATGAGATGTAAAAAAATTAGCATGGTCCATGTCATATAGTTTGTGGTCATAAATGCTGGTCAAAGTGAATTAATGAATTTCACCTTTCATTATCTTCATTTAGATGATCTCTATTTACTAAGAAAATTAATTTAAGAAAACATTATTCATTATAAAATGTATGTAAAGAAATATGCTCATTTTTATCCAGTCAGGTTCAATGTTCTTTTGTCACTTACCTTAGAAAAACAATGGATACAATTTGCTCTACCATGTAATATTGGGACTTTGAAGATCTGGACTCCAGTCTTCCTCATGTAAGGTGCTGAGATTAATTATATCTTAGATTCTTTCTCCTTAAATATTCTGTGCAAAATTTTGCTAAACACTTTTTTATAAGCTATATTGTCATGCAAGATCATCTTTAAAATAACGCTAAATTCTTGTCTTATATTTTCATACCCAACATAGTACTGAACACAATAATAGGTCCATAGTAGCCTCTTAAAAAATCCATCAACTTAAACTATGAAAACATCACTGTTTTCTTTAACTTAAATGTGTATTGTGTTAGTCACCCAATCATATCTGACTCTTCGCAACCCCATAGACTATCCTTCACAAGCCTCCTCTGTCCATGGAATCCTCCAGGCAAGAATACTTGAGTGGATAGCCATTCTCTTCTCCAGGGGATTTTCTGGATCCAGGGTTCAAACCTGGGTCTCCTGCATTCCAGGCAGATTATTTACTGTCTGAGTTTCCAGGGAAGCCCTTAACTTAGAATGGTTACTGTTTTTTTTTTTTTTCCACTAAATCAATTTTGTGTGTCTGTGTGTGTATTCTAGTTTATTATTCTTTTTCTTCCATTTATAGTAGTGACTTACCACAATATGTCACTTTCCTCTCCTTGACTGAGTCATCTCCTCCCCTTTTGTTGAATTCCAGGAAGTCTTTCTGGGTGGCTAAACAAATGTAAGAACTTATATAAGCCTTAGTCAAACCAGCAAAAGAATTTGTCTCATTTTAACTGGTGACCTGAAGATTTGAATGGAACACAGTCATTCAAATTTGCTTGGCTTCACATAATCCATTTTACTTTATTCAGTCTTAGCTGATTCACAATGCTACCTTGCCACCTACAAATTTCCTTTTATTTCTCGTTACAAGATTTTTCAAGATTTCACTGTGAGAAATCTTCTATGCTATCAATACATTAAGTAATGAATGAAATTAGATGTTAAACAATTCAGTTTTATTAACTAAATTCTTGATGATATTAGTGCACCCAGAGAACTTCAGTTCAAAGAGCAGTTCTTTTGGAAGAAGATGCCATTATCATAATGAGATTTCTTCCTCTGACATAAACCATTAGGTGGAGTCAATATTTATGAAGCTTTTATCCTGCCTTGTATAATTTGTAACTCCTGCCTGGGTACGACTTTTCAGCTCAGCTATTCTTAAGTCCATTAAGTACTATAACAGGATGAGCTCAGATTTATTGCCACTACTGAGAGCTTTTCTAAGATGTGTGAGTTGAGAGGAAGAGAGTCTTTGGGAAGTGAGGATGTAGAAACAATCAATTTTGTTGACTGCTGAGATTCACCTCCATACACATCTTCATCAGTACCCCTTGGAAGAAATATTTTCTCTGGGAATGGAGAACTTAAGAATTGGACAGTAGTACCTAGGAACATATTCTCTTTATAAAACAACAACAAAAAAATCTCACAGTCAATTCACAATACCTATTTAACCGCAACCATGTAACCTTCAGTGAGCCAAATGATATAAAGGATAAAAATGTTCAGTTCAGTTCAGTCGCTCAGTCGTGTCCAACTCTTTACGACCCCATGAATCGCAGCACGCCAGGCCTCCCTGTTCATCACCATCTCCCGGAGTTCATTCAGACTACACATCCATCGAGTCAGTGATGCCATCCAGCCATCTCATCCTCGGTCGTCCCCTTCTCCTCCCGCCCCCCAATCCCTCCCAGCGTCAGAGTCTTTTCCAGTGAGTCAACTCTTTGCATGAGATGGCCAAAGTACTGGAGTTTCAGCTTTAGCATCATCCCTTCCAAAGAAATCCCAGGGTTGATCTCCTTCAGGATGGATCTCCTTGCAGTCCAAGGAACTCTCAAGAGTCTTCTCCAACACCACAGTTCAAAAGCATCAATTCTTTGGCGCTCAGCCTTCTTCACAGTCAAACTCTCACATCCATACATGACCACTGGAAAAACCATAGCCTTGACTAGATGGACCTTAGTCGGCAAAGTAATGTCTCTGCTTTTGAATATACTATCTAGGTTGGTCATAACTTTTCTTCCAAGGAGTAAGTGTTTTCTAATTTCATGGCTGCAGTCACCATCTGCAGTGATTTCGGAGCCTCCCAAAAAATAAAGTCTGACACTGTTTCCACTGTTCCCCATCTATTTCCCATGAAGTGATGAGACTGGATGCCATGATCTTCACTTTCTGAATGTTGAGCTTTAAGCCAACTTTTTCACTCTCCTCTTTCACTTTCATCAAGAGGCTTTTTAGCTCCTCTTCACTTTCTGCCATAAGGGTAGTGTCATCTGCATATCTGAGGTTATTGATATTTCTCCCAGCAGTCTTGATTCCAGCTTATGTTTCTTCCAGTCCATCATTTCTCATGAGGTACTCTGCATATAATTTAAATAAGCAGCGTGACAATATACAGCCTTGACGTACTTCTTTTCCTATTTGAACCAGTCTGTTGTTCCATGTCCAGTTCTAACTGTTACTTCCTGACCTGCATGCATATTTCTCAAGAGGCAGGTCAGGTGGTCTGGTATTCCCATCTCTTTCAGATTTTTCCACAGGAGGGCCTAGAGGAGCTATCCCACATTGAAGGTCAGGAACGGTGGTAGTAAGGAGATACCCCTCATCCAAGGTAAGAGAAACTCAAGTAAGATGGTAGGTGTTGCAAGGGGGCATCAGAGGGCAGACACACTGAAACCATACTCACAGAAAATTAGTCAATCTAATCACACTAGGACCACAGCCTTATCTAACTCAATGAAACCAAGCCATGCCTACGGGGCAACCCAAAACTGGCGGGTCATGGTGGAGAGGGCTGACAGAACATGGTCCACTGGAGAAGGGAATGGCAAGCCACTTCAGTATTCTTGCCTGAGAACTCCATGAACAGTATGAACAGTATAAAAATGTTAGGTAGGTAGGATAGGGGAAAGTAGTCCAGAATAACAGTGACTAAAAGAAAAGGAAGGGAAAAGCCTGCAAATATAGAACAAGGGAGCGTCCAAGGACCAGAGTGAGGACCTCAGGGAGAACAAACAGCACTCCTGGCTAGCCGAATTTATATAGGCCAGGCCCAAGGGGAGGAAAAAACATTTAAAAAGAGAAGCCAAAGGGCCTGGTCTCTCTCTCTCTCTCTCTCTCTCTCTCTCTCTTTCCCCCACACCCACCAACACGCACTCGCTGTCTCTCTTTCTCTCTCTCTTCTCTTCACACCTTTTGGGTTGGCATGCCCTCATGCCTCGAGGATGTATTCTCTTTTATTTTCTAAATAAAACTAATCTATGGACTATGGATCTGTCCAAGAGCTGTGACGCACTGAGGGCTTTAACATCCATTGCTTCAAATTTTTGTTGCAACGAGACAGAACTGAGCAAATTACACTCCCCTGAAAAAATCATTTAATAAGCTGTGCTACATAATAGTAAGAACCTATCACTAAGATTCAGAATGCCTAAGTTCAATCTGTGATGCACTATGCACGAATGTCACAATGCCTGGTGAATCCTGATTTCTTTATTTTCTTCCTCATCCACTCTTCTTCCCAGTATTTCAAGCTGATGGTACAATAAGCAACTGTTCATTGTCTGTGGAACATTATACATATGATACAGACCCACACCCAAGCCACCTGGAGTTATAGCATTCTGTGTAGCCAGAGACATTATTCTGCCAACAAAGGTCCATATAATCAAAGCTCTGTTTTTTCCAGTAGTCATGTATGAATGTGAGAGTTGGACTATAAAGAAAGCTGAGCACCGGAGAATATATGCTTTTGAACTGTGGTGCTGGAGAAGACTCTTGAGAGTTCCCTGGCCTGCAAGGAAATCTCACCAGTCCATCCTAAAGGAAATCAGTCCTGAGTGTTCATTGGCATTACTAATGCTGAAGCTGAAACTCCGATACTTTGGCCACCTGATGCAAAGAACTGACTCATTTGAAAAGACCCTGATCCTGGAAAAGATTGAAGGCAGGAGGAGAAAAGGATGAGAGAGGATGATATGGTTAGATGGCATCACCAACTCAATGGACATGAGTTTGAGTAAACTCCAGGAGTTGATGAGGGACAGGGAGGCCTGGCCTGTCACAGTTCATGGGGTTGCAAAGAGTCAGATATGACTAAGTGACTGAACTGAACTGAACTAAGACATAGAATAAGATGAGACATACTTGTTTAGGGCCAACTTGGTGAAGGATCTATTGCAGAAAGGGACTTAACTGATGGCTTTCAAATTATATCTATTAAAATTCCTGAGACAGCCTTCAGCCAATGAAGGGATTCAAGAAATAATTGTGTTGGCTTCCTTGACCTTGATTGTGACAAACTCTGAAGCATGTTCTTCACTGACAGCCCAAGTTCCCTCTTAGATTATGCTCCAGGTGTCCACAATAGTAACCTACTTGATAACATACTCTATTAGCCTTCTTCCTTTCCTAGGCTCATTACTCCTGTCCCCATCAATCTCTTCTGGTATTTCCTCCCAAATAAACTACTTTTACTGAGTCCTTGTCTAAAGGTGCACTTCTGCTAAAAGCAAATTAAGACACCTTTAATGCAGTATATATAAAATATTAACATCAAATATTAACCTCAAAACTCCATTGTATATAAATTCAACAAAAACAAGTTATGTATATATTATCTTTTCCCTCACCTACCTTATAAAATAAAAACTACATTAACATAAAAACATAAAGAGCACAAATTCACTCCAGAGACATAGTCAACCTGTTCACAGATTTCATCATCTATAGATTAGGTGTAAAGACAGTTTAGCTCTAGTACATTTACAACTTGCAGATAATCTGTTTGGGTTAATAGACATTCCTTATCTAAAATGTCCAATGGCATATTTTGTCCACACCAAATGGTTTTGGACAGGACCAAATGGTCATGCAAATATAAAAACATTTTGGCATGGACCAAATGTCTTAGGGAGTTTACATGGTGGCTTAGTGGTAAAGAATCCACCTGCCTGTGCAGGAGATGCAGATTTGATCCCTAGATCGGAAAGATTCCCCGTTGAGGGAAATGTCAACTCACTTCAGTATTCTTGCCAGGATTATCCCAAGGCCAGAGGAGCCTGGGGGGCTACAGTCCATGGGGATGCAGAAGAGTCAGATATGACAATGAGCAAACAATAAAAACAACAACAAAGTATCTTATAGACATTTTGGACAAGACCAAATGTCCTGCAAAGATCTGCTTGTCATGCATTTTTTTTTTTTAGTTTAGTCTGTTTCTTTTCTTGGTTTATGCCCCGGCCTAAATTTAAGTCAGAAATATACAATAACCACTAGATTTGTATCAGTTTCAGAAATTGCCTAAAGCGTGATAGAGATATGGATAAGCAGACAAAAGACCTGCTTTGGGGTTCTTTAGCTGCTTAAGCACTAAATTGTCCCCTCCGGTAAGGATGGGGAAATTTCTCGGTGGAGGTTGCTGCAGAATTCTCATTAACTAATTCCCTGAAGAAGCTTTGCTTCACCTCTGGCAGCCCTTTTCTCTCCAGCATATGAGAGATGGGCTAGTGACAGCAGTGAGAGTGCAGCCCACGTAATTAAATGAAAGAGAGGTTCATAGGAATTATGTGCAGAGAAAGAATCAGCAGTCTTCAGTCCCTAGCTTAATTAGCTAATGAATGCCTGACAGGCACCAAGTCACTTTACTGATGCAGAATTCCATTCGACCACTCTGTTTGAATACAGAATCACAGATTCTTGGACCCTTCGCTTGCTTTGAATGCTGAACTTGATACTGAAGGCTCTCCGTGACCTAGCCTAACTTGCCTCAGCCCATCCCTATAGGTTCCTTGCTGACTACATTTCCATATACCCTCTATATACCAGTACACTGTGTTTTAGACCAAGTATTTTACAGAAGAAAACTTGCGACAAATTTATATGCTGATGTTTTATTGGAGGGTACTGAAGGGTGACAGAATATGCCACTTTAAAATATGCCACTTTGACACGGGATTATTTTGAGCTAAAGACACTTGAAAATTAAAAGCAAGTGAAAGATGGATACTGTGCCCTCCTCTTTTTCTTCCTGAAAGCAGGAAATAAAACCCCCATATGCCCTCCTCATACCAAGAGGACAGTAACATTCTTATCTGAGAGAAAACTATAAAAAAAAACCTTGCTAAACTAACAATTATCTTGCTGGTCACTTTTCTACTCAATTAACTGCGCTATCTCTAGCCTTATTTTGTCACGTTCTCATGATTTACTAGTCTTATCCAATTCAGAATAAATATGCATTCAAATCTAATAGCTTCATTGGGTCTTCAGTTACTTTTGAGGGCTCTCTAGCCTGTAAAACACACATTAAATTCATTTTGATACATTTCTCCGTTAATCTATGTCAATTTAATTCTGAGTCCCAGCCAAAAACTCTAAGAGGCTTAGAGGTACTATTTTGCCTCCCAAATGGTACAAAAAGAGAAAGTAAAGTATGGAAAGAGGGAAAGCAAATACACAGCAATGTGCTGCTGTGCTGGCCATTTTGCAACATATTGAATATTCATTTGATAGGTATTTGTTGTTATTACTTTACAGTTATAATTTTTATTTTCTGACCTATATTGTTTCTAGTTAGAAGTCAATCATTATTTACACACATTTTCCCTTGGGTATATTAGATTGGTGAAAAACTTCATTCAGGTTTGGAAAAACCCAAACCAACTTTTTGCCCAACCCAATAATATGTCATTTTTCTTTGGATATTTTGAAGATTTCCTGTTCCTCTGTGGTTGTTACCCATTTTGACTAAAGTGATTTAAGTGCTTTTTCTTTGTATTTCTCCTTCTTGGGTTTTCCTGAGCTTCATGGACCTGTAGACTGATGCTTTGAAATAAAATCTGGGAAATTTTCAACCATTATTTTCTCAAGGTTTTTTTTTTTTTGGTCATTATCTTTCTCTCCTATCTTGTGTCCTTAAACCCCTGTGTTATAAACTGTATAGTATTATTCCACTGGTATTAAGGGCTTTTTTTAAAAAAAAAGAAAAGAAATCTGTTTTCTCTCTTTTTCTGATTAAATAATTTCTATTCATCTGTTCTCAAGTTCACTGAGTCGGTATCTGCCATCTCCAATATATCATTAAGTCCATCAGTGATTTTTTTTTCCACTTTAGAAACTGTAATTTTTGTTTCTAGGATTTCCATTTATGTTTTTGGTTTTTATCTGCTAAAATTCTATACTTGTTCACTGATTTTTTGTATAATTTTGATTTCACTACTGAGTTTCTGGGCTTCCCTGGTGGCTTAGTGGTAAAAAATCTGCCTGCTAATGCAGGAGATACAGGTTTGATCCCTGAGTTGAGAAGATGGCCTGCAGAAGGAAATGGCGACCCAGACCAGTATTCTTGCCTGGGAAATCCCATGGACAAAGGAGCATGGCAGGCTACGGTGTATGAGGTCGCAGAAGAGTTGGACATCACTTAGTGACTGAACAACTGAGAGTTTCTAGCTATTTATTCATTATGACCACATATTTTGCTCTAAGTCCTTAAAAATATTTCTCAGTTCAGTTCAGTCCAGTCACTCAGTTGTGTCCAACTCTTTGGGACCCCATGAATCGCAGCATGCCAGGTCTCCCTGTCCGACACCAACTCCCATAAGTGCTAAAAACTGTCCTTTTATGTCCTTGACTGCTGAATTCAACATCTGGGTCATCTTGATGTTTGCTTCCTCTGATTGCCTTTTTCTGGATTATTCATCACGTTTTCCTACTCTTTTACCTGTCTAGTAATTTTGGGTGGGAAAACTTTTCTTTCTTCATGAACATTTTGAATGATACATTGTAAAGAATCTGGGTTAAATTAACTTTTTTTTTTTAATGAGTTTTGTTTCAGCGGGCAGTTATATGCTAGAAGTTCTTTCTGTAAAAGCTTGGTTTTAGGGTGTGTTAGATTAGATTAGCTACAGAATATTCTTTATGAGTAGGCTATCCATATAATTTATGGCCTCTTTGGTAGTTTACCTGAATACCAGATACATTAATGAGATCTCTCCTCTCTCAGTGGATCTTTAACATTTTCCTGCATCTGGTGCCCTCTAGAATGGCTATTCCATCTTCTATTTTGTGGATGCTGCTGTTGTTAGGCCTCACAGGGTTGGTTTCATCAGACAGATATGCAATGCCAGCATTGACCAAGGACTTGGGAACTCCTGTGTGCAGTTTCTGCTTCTTCAATCCCCTGCTCCACAAGTTCTAATTGTGTCAGAAGCCCTGAACTCTATTTTATGACTCCCCAGAGAGAGTGCTGGGACTCTACTCCCTTTATAAAAGTTGGAAAATTGTACCAAATTAAAAAGTTAATAAGAGCATGGGAACTCATTCACGTATTTGTCTTCTCCCAGGGATCATATTGCCGAAAGCCCAGGACTTTAGAACATTTGCCACACATGTTTTCTCCAACATTATACTTGTTTATGGAGGGAGGACATCTTGTAACTATGACTCTATTCGAGCAAGAAGTGCAAGTCTAAATAGGCTTTTAAATTTTGAATGATGAAATATGTAATATTTTATATGTAAAGAAAAAAAATAGAAAATATCACCACACCAGAACCAAAGTCAGTATTTTTCCATACCAACCTCCATACTAGCTTTCCATACTATGTGGCTTTTTCCTCAAAGAATAGAAACTTTACAGATATAATTGAAATACACTTTTTTGGTTATTTACTGCTGTATGTACCATTCTGGGCTTCTCTAATGGCTCAGTGGTAAAGAATCCACCTGCAATGGAGAAGATGCAGGAGACTCATATTTGATTCCTGGGTTGAGAAGATCTCATGGAGGAGGACATGCCAATACACTCCAGTATTGCCTGGAAAATCCCATGGACACAAGAGCTTGACAGGCTATAGTCAATGGTGTTGCAAAGAGTCAGATACAACTGAAGCAACTGAGCACAATATATCATTCTACAGCTTCTTAATTTTAAACAATAACATTCATTTCTTTGTTTGATATTCAGCAAATTGAGGGCTTGCCTGGTGGCTCAGACAATAAAGAATCTGCCTGCAATGCAGAAGATGAAGGTTTGATCCACAGGTCATGTAGATCCTCTGGAGAAGGAAATGGCAACCCACTCCAGTATTCTTGCCTGGGAAATCCCATGGACAGAGGAGCCTGATGGGCTACAGTCCATGGGGTCACAAAGAGTCAGACACAATTGAGCAACTATCACTTTCACTTTTTGACAAATTGCTCCAGATCAATGAAGGCAGTTTATCTCTGTCGCACGTGATTTTATCTGGAATCTCTCAACTGGACTTTGAAGATTCATTTTCAAAATGCTTGGCACTTCTCTTGGTATTAGCTGTCAACTGGGAGCTCCACTAGTGGTTCAGGCTTGGGATCTTTGTTCCCCTACAGAGAGCCTCTCCCCATGGCTAGATGAGCTTCACACAGCATGGAGCTGTTCAGATAGTCACATTTCTTACAAGGCAACTTACTTCTCTCAGAGCATCAAAGCAGAAATTGCTTAGTTAGATAGCATATTCAAAAGCAGAGACATTACTTTGCCAACAAAGGTCCGTCTAGTCAATGCTCTGGTTTTTCCTGTGGTCATGTATGGATGTGAGAGTTGGACTGTGAAGAAGGCTGAGCACTGAAGAATTGATGCTTTTGAACTGTGGTGTTGGAGAAGACTCTTGAGCATCCCTTGGACTGCAAGGAGATCCAACCAGTCCATTCTGAAGGAGATCAACCCTGGGATTTCTTTGGAAGGAATGATGCTAAAGCTGAAACTCCAGTATTTTGGCCACCTCATGTAAAGAGTTGACTCATTGGAAAAGACTCTGATGCTGGGAGGGATTGAGGGCAGGAGGAGGATGGGGGCAGAAGGGGACGACAGAGGATGAGATGGCTGGATGGCATCACTGATTCGATGGATGTGAGTCTGAGTGAACTCCGGGAGTTGATGATGGACAGGGAGGCCTGGCATGCTGCAATTCATGGGGTCACGGAGAGTTGGACACGACTGAGCGACTGAACAGAACTGAACTGAACTGAACTGAATGTCAGGGCTTTCAAGTCTCAGAAAATCTGCTGCATTTTACTGGTCAATGTAGTCATAGATCCAGCCCAGATTCAATGGGAGGAGAATTAGATTCCATGTGTCAATGAAGGTCTATAATATCATTATGCAAGAGGCCGTGTATGATAGGATCCAAGATTGTGGTCATTTTTGCAAATATCATCTACAACCCACAATCTTTTGCATTCCTTATTCCTTCCCCTCCTCCTCTACTCAAAGGTAGCCACTCTAATCAATGTTTAAACTTCTTATTCATATTTTTATACCTTTATTAAAGCTCTGTCTAGCACAGAACACGTTTTATACTTCAAGCATTCTTTACATAGAGCCAAACAAACTATTGAAGAAATTTCATAAGGTGTAACATGATAGAAATTCCTTAGATGTATTTATCCAAGAATCTTCTAAGGCCATTACAGTGCTAACAACTTGAGTTACACAAGTTTATCCTGTTTCCTTCTCTCAGTTTGAATTTATAGTCTTGTCCTTTTAGTTATAGGTATCATGGGGAAAATAACATGGAGAAAGAAGATTCCTAAATTATGGGTCTCCTACAGAAAAACTGAGTATGCAATTCATTTTTAAGAGCACATTCCAATCTTTTCTAGGTGGATGACCTTTTAATTTAGACCTTCCTTCATTCATAATTGCTTGCAGTTACTTTTGGTTGAAAAAATATATATATCCACAGAAAGTTACGCTGACCTTAGTAATGTTTATAAAAAATTTTATATGTGAATCACAAATGTACCTGAGTTGATTTAAAAAAATGGAATTATGTTTTATGAGAGATTTACTATTCATACAATTTGTAGATTATTTCATATATATTGTGTGTGTGTGTGTGTGTAAATTAGTGGAACTAATGATAGTAACTCCATCACATAAGATTTTTCCCCCAGAGGCTAGGAATATTTTACTATAGCTCACATTGCTGTATCTTGCTTTAGCTCTGTTTTAGGTCATGACCCTCCTCCTTGCATGAGTCAGAACCTGTGCCAGTGTACTTAACATCCCTGGATGGGAAGCCTGTTGACACCTTACCCTAGTTGCTGCCAAGTCTCTTGGATGAGAATCCCTTGCTCCGGCTCCATGTAGACTCACTTTCTTCATTGTTGTCTCTTGCCTGCACTCTCGTGGCAGCCATGAAAAATCCCCCAAATGACAGTGGTATCCATACTTACTTTTTATGGTCCTTATTTTTTCACTTAAGAAATGTATTTGTATGTAAGAAATAAATGTCCCATAAGCAAAAGTTAGACTTCAGGACCTGGTTATAAATAAGTTAAAATTTCCTCTTGGCAAAGTTAGAGTTCTGTCTTTTTAACTTAGGTGTTCCTCTAAATCATTTCAAGGATGTTTACAATCTAGTAAGGTCTAGATTTTTTTTTCTCAAAACTCATTTTTGAAAAGAAAATATAAGAAATTTACTTAAAAAATATTGTTTGATGAGCATTGTAATACTTCTTTATCAAATACTTTATTCAACAATGTATTCAATACACATTTCATGAGCAGTTATTATGCCAACACTGTTCTATGTACTTAGGATTCAACAATAATTCACATAGGCAAAGCTCCAGTCCTTTCACATAACTAGACAGACTATTGAATAAACATATAAGCCTGTAATATCTGCAAGAATAACTGATGTGGAGAGAAAAAAAGAGTGTACAGATATGGAATAACAGATAAGATCAGGAAATATCTCTCTGAGAAGGTGGAATTTGAGTAGACACTTGAATGAAATTAGGGGAGCATGTCATGAAGTTGATTAGCAAGGGGCTGTGCAGCGTGAAGGCTTTCCAGGAAGAAGGATCAGTTAAATCAAAGGTATTGATGCAAGAATATGCTGGTCTAGGAGGAACAGCAAGATGTCAGGATGAGATAAAGCCTCTTTCTTTCTTACAAGAGCAAGGGAGTGAAATCAGAGTGGTAGGGGTGATTCCAGTAGATTATGGTATGCACTTTGGATTGTATTCTGAAGAAGATGGAATGCCACAGAGATTCAAGTGCAAAAGAGTAACATTCTTTGACTCTTATTTGAAAATGTGGGTGATTCGGCAGATACAGAGAAGAAACTAGTGGTTACCAGTGGGGAGGGGAAGGGAAGGAGAGAGGAGCAACACAGAGATGGGAAATTAAGAGCTACAAACTATAAAGTATAAAATAAACCACAGGATATATGGTATCACATAGGAAATGTAGCCAGTATTTTATAACAACTATAAATGAAGTATAACCCTTAAAACTGTGAATCACTCTATTACACACCTGTAATGTATAATATTGTATATAAACTATAACTCATTAGAAACTCAGAAAGCAGAAAAAAGAGATAAAAAGAAAGGTATTTCTCTGTGTGTTTCATGTGATTGAATCACTATATCCATCCTCACCTGAAATCTGTCCAGAGATGTTCAGTTACAGGAGCCAACAAGCTTCCTTCTCTCGTGCACATCAGGATGGGCTGTGTTTTCTGTTACTTGCCACCCGGCACCTCCTGTCTGCCAGGAGCAACTTTCCATGTACATGCTGTCCACAGTTCTCAGGCAGAATGTTCTCACCACCTGGCATCTCAGAATATAGGAAACAATCACCCCAGAAAATGTACAAACCATTTGAGGCTTAGATTTGGAGAGTTACATCATGTTCTGAGAGAGGAAAGACCACCTTTGGAGGGTACACTGTTCAAAATTCTAGAGGAATGGATCCTGAGAACTGTCAGAGAACATCATCTGGCATCAGCTGATCTCAGCTGCTCCCTGAGTAGTGAGGGCTGAGCATCCTTCCTGAAACAGAGGGTCTTCGGCAAATCTGCTTCTGGATACTGATGTGTTTATGGTCGTATCCATCAGTTGCCAGAAGCACGGGAGGAAACTGATTCTGAACGCACAGTCTCTGTGAATACGGACATTCTGCTTCAACACTTATTTCTGAAAATGCTTTACCAGTTTGTGCTCCTTTCAGGACAGTTTGGGTTCATGATGAACAGGATTACCTGATTTCTTCTCTTCTTGCTTCTCTGGGGCTAGTGAACCCTAAGGGGTCCAGGGTCGAGTTCAGCTGGCAGGTACGGAAATCTTCTGGTAGGATTCCTCAGCAGTAAATCCTCTGCTAGGCACTTGAGATGTTTTAGGATTGCCATAGGGTGGGCTTCCCAGAGCCTGTTCTCCCCAGTTGTATTGACTGTCATCAGTTTGAAAGGAATTCTAGTCTATTGACCATAAGCATCAACAGCCTGCTGCCAGACTGTTGGGATCTGCATCTTAGATCCCCACCAAGGACTGTGCAAATGACCTTACCTCTCCCCGCTTCAGCTTCCTCCTCTGTAAAATGGAGATAATAAAACCACACACACACACACACACACACACACACACACACACACACACACATTTTTAAATTTATATTTCAATGGGAGTGTGGCTTTGATGCATTTTCAGCAGAGACTGAATTGGATACCTGGATTCAATCCACCATCTTTACTGAAACATCTCCATTCACTTTTTTCTTCTTAATAAATATATTTTATTAAAGTTTAATTGATTACTATGTTTCAGGTACACAGTAAGGTGATTTGGTTATACATCTACACATCAGTTTTTTCAAATTATTTTCCATTATAAGTTATTCCCTTTGTTGCTTGTTACATGTCCATTTTTTAAAAGCAGAAATCTAGCATTCTATTCATACTGAGTCACAGGTGGAATCAAAATGTCAGACACTTTTTAGTTAGGAAAAAATTTGTTTTCTAAAATATAAATATTATACATATTATATGTATATATATTACTCCTTGGAAGGAAAGTTATGACCAACCTATATAGCATATTATTAAGCAGAGACATTACTTTGTCAACAAAGGTCTGTCTAGTCAAGGCTATGGTTTTTCCAGTGGTCATGTATGGATGTGAGAGTTGAACTATAAAGACAGCTGAGCGCCAAAGAATTGATGCTTTTGAACCAGGAGATCAGTCCTGAATATTCATTGAAGGACTCATGCTGAAGCTGAAACTCCAGTACTTTGGCCACCTGATGTGAAGAGCTGACTCATTTGAAAAGACTCTGATGCTGGGAAAGACTGAAGGCAGGAGGAAAAGGGGACAACAGAGGATGAGATGGCTGGATGGCATCACTGACTCAATGGACATGAGTGTGGGTAAACTCTGGGAGTTGATGATGGACAGGGAGGCCTGGCATGCTGTAATTCATGGGACTGCAGAGTTGGACACGACTGATCAACTGAACTGAACTGATAAATTTACAAAAAACTTCGTAATCTGATTACTCTCTCTTAATTCTCCTATTGCTATTTCCTTGTAAATAACCTGGAAGTCAATCAAAAGTTCTCTTTTCCAGTCCCTGTTGCCCTTATTTTGCCAACATATTTGACACTACAGCCAATCAAACCTTTAAATGAATATGAAACTTAGCAGTTGCATATATGAAGGTGGAACTCATGGAGAATTTGGGTTGAAAATACAAATTTTGTGGTTTGTCAGAATACTAGGTTGAACCACATTAATTGTCAATTTTTTTCAGTCAAAATTGTGCCATACTGGCAATTTCACTTACCCAAGAGTTAATTAAAGCAGAGACTGGATTAATAACTAAAAGTAATAAGAATAGTTAAGAAGGAATAGTTTGAGTACTAAAGTGCAGTCTGAAACAGTCCAGCATTTGAAGGTCTAGGAAATTGGGAGGAACCCATAAAGAATGTCACATAGGAGTGTGTGTGTATGTGTCTTTAGTTTTGGTGTACATTCTAGGGGTGGTCAGTTGCCTAACTAGGAATACAAACTACAGGTGTTATATCCTAGGATTTTACAAGAAGGCTACACTAGAAAGAAAACTGTAATAGGAACATTAAGCTATTTTCAAAAGT
>SJYC01145040.1:0-23066 GCA_006408675.1 Madoqua kirkii | reverse complement strand
TATCTGTAAGAACATCTATGATTTCTAAGTACATAATCATGTCATCTGTGAATGACTTTGAATAAGGACCACTTGTGTTTTTTTTTCCTTTTTCAATTCTTTTACATTTTATTTTTATTTATTTTTATTGCACTTACTAGAACCTCCAATATTATGTTGAATAGAGCTCATGTTATTTTGTTTCTCAGTTAATGGGAATGCTTCTAACATTTTGCCATTTAAAATGAAGTTTGTTGAAAGTGTTTGGTTGTATCAGGTTGATAAATTCTCTTCTATTTGTTAAGGGATTCTTTGATCATGAATAGTTATTGAATTTCACCTAAGACATTGCCTCTGTCTCTTGAAATGATCATGTGGTTTTCCTTCTTTAATCTGTCTGTTGCAGAAATAGACATTATAATGTTAAGCCATCCTTGCATTCCAGGAATAAATCCTACTTAGTTACAAATTAATTCTACATGTGACTGTTTTGTCCAGAGGGTTTTTAAGAATCTGTATTCATGACTGAACTAGTAACTCTTCTTTCTTCCTTTCTGGTTTGTTTTAAGGCTATACTAGCCTCATAATTCACTTCAGAAGTATTTCCTTCTTCCTGGAAATGTTTTAATAAAATTATTATAATCTATTTATAGAAAGTCACATGAAAAAAATGGGCTTGGCTTGGTGTGGTGGTATCTTTTGTTTTTTCCTGAGGGGAAACTGTAAACCACTGATTCAATGTGTTGAATGGTTATAGGAAAATTAAAGCTTCCTGTTTCTTCTTGGATAATGTTTGAAAATTATGTATGTCTAGGCATTTGTCCATTTCATTTATCTTTTCTACCTTTTTAACATAAATATGTTCATTATATCCTCTAATTATCTTTTCAGATGTTGCCGATTTCTTTAGTTTTTCCTCGCATTGTTCCTTTACGACTTCTATTTTATTGACCATTCTCAGGAGAAGTCTGTCAAATTTATCAGTCTTTATGAAAAATCAACTTTTGGCTTCATTGAGCCTCGGTACTTAAGCTTTGTTTTCTATTTGATTAATTTTGCTCTTCTTTTTACTTCTACCTTCTTTGGATTTATTTTCCTTTAAATAATTTCTTTAACTCCTTAAATTTATGGTTAGCTCATTAATTTTCAGCTTTTAATCTGTTCTAATATAAGCATTAAAGATGTTTTTTTCTATGAAATATCACTTTTGATGCATCCTTAACTTTTGATATATAATATTTTTATTATTTATTTAAAGTGATTTTTTAAACTGTCATTATGATATTTTTTTGGCCTATACATTATATCATATTTTCAAAAGTATTGGGCTTCCCTGGTGGCTCAGATGGTAAAAAGAATCTGTCTTCAGTGCAGGAGACCTGGGTTCAATCCCTGAGTCAGGAAGATCCCCTGGAGAAGGGAATGGCTACTCACTCCAGTATTTTTGTCTGGAGAATTTCATGGACAGAGGAGCCTGGCAAGCTACAGTCTATGGGGTTGCAAAGAGTCAGACATGACTGAACCCACTTTTCAAAAGTTTGGCCCAAGTTCATTTCTAATTTGATTACCTTATGGTCAGACACAACTGAGCGACTGAACTGAACTAAACTGATGGTCAGAGAATGGGTTATCTGTAGTGTTTTCTTTTAAATTAGCTGAAACTTGCTTTATGGCCTTGTATATGGACAGAATTTGTAAACATTTTGAGTGTGCTTGAGAAGAATGTTCATTCTTGATATTAATACCTGGGTATGGGACTTTTTATGTAGGTATTCAATCAAGATTATAGATAGAATTTTTCAAGTCTGTGCCTTTGCTAATGTTTGTCTGTTTTGTCTATCAGTGTTTGAGAGGCACATGTTGAAATCTCCCACCAGCTGCTCTGCTGGCCGATGGAGGAGGTGAGGCATGACTGATCTCGCTGTTTTTCGAGCAGTTCTGTCCTTGATATTAATGACCACTCTTGCTAAATAGCCTCTCCTGTTCATTGTACCTGTGGTTTCCATGTTTAGAATTTTTTCCATCCCTGTAGTAGTCTGTTTTAGTAGTTTTTTCTGCTGTGATTTTTTTTGCCAACATAAACTTTTTAATATTCAGAAATTCCTTTAAAATGTTTTATCTGTTGATTGTATCCTTACTTCTTTTAAGTTGTTTTTCAACATATATATGTTTTCTGCTATATGAATGAAATTTATAGAAAAGAGAAAAACAAATAATTTTGCTCAGTCTACCATCTTGACCTTTGTCAGATACATTTTTATCCTTTCTTCTTTTCTTCCTTTTCCTTTTTCTCCAAGCGTGTGTTTATAGGACAAAGACTTTTTCTAGACCTCTGTTTCCTCATCTGCAAAATGGAGATAATAGTAGTATTCATCTCAAGGCCATATAAGGAACATTAATAAGATAATGTCAATGTAAGTGCTTTCCAAACTATAAAGATCTATACAAATAGGAATATGACCGTAAATATGACCTTTAGCACCTTTCTTTAACTTTCCTTTTATATAGCTAATGTAAAGCAGCTCAGCTACTTTAGAGAAAAGTAATTAATCATGGTTGGCATATCATGAGAGACACAAACAAAATTTTAGTAGTCACTTTTTGAGAAAATGACTTGCCAAGAGCTGTTGGGTACCTTAATAGAAAGTCACAAATTTTATAAATGGAAATATTTATTTAATCCAAACGCTAATGCCATGGTGGTGTCTTATTCCCTTCTTTTCTTGTACTGTACTGTTGGCATGCATACTCAAATTAGTTATTTCTCCTTTAAAAAATAATTTTTAACTTACTTGCTGATTCAGCATATTACATAAATTTATTTACTTTAGCTTAGAAAATTAATTTGAACTGACAGAAAGAATGCTAAATTTTCAACCCAGGCATATTTAAAAGACAGAATGAGTAATTGATGTAAAAGGCCAAGTGATTTGTATTAGAACGTACTGAAATCTGCCTATCTACACTTTTTTTTCACATTCCTACATTGCACCAATGCAAAAATAAGCAATTCTCAATTAAATCGCACAGCTCTGTATTGAGTGCTGGTTTGTATGTGAGGTTTGTGCTAAGTGTTCTGGGATTCCTTAGGAGATAAGAACCACCACCCTCCACCCCTCATCCACTGTCCTCTGAAGGTGAGCAAGTAGGTTAGTTAAAGGAAACACTAAGTACTCTAAGGATGATACCCTATGGTGAGGATCAGGGACAGTCTTATGGAAAAAAATAGTATTTGAGAGGTGATTGAAGAATGCTTACGCAGTCTATGGACAGATAGTGGAGGAAGCCATTCCAAGCCTCAGGAACAGTATAAATAAAGAAAGGTATTAAGCTGAAAACTATAAAGGCACATTTAGACAATGGCAAATAATTCTTTTTTTTTCCTTGACCAGAACATTAAGTGCATGCACGTAGGGGGAGGTAATGCATGCAAGACAGTGTGGGGAAATGTTACACACAATACAATTCCAGCCTTAGAGGAAGG
Organism: Madoqua kirkii; assembly: GCA_006408675.1. NCBI lineage: Eukaryota > Metazoa > Chordata > Mammalia > Artiodactyla > Bovidae > Madoqua > Madoqua kirkii. The sequence goes on along the minus strand of SJYC01145040.1, from coordinate 19,603 downwards.
ATCAAAGCTTTGTTTGTGGTCACATGTTCCAGTTTTTGTAAATGTTCCATGGAAGCTTGTAAAGATAGACTTTACATTTCTGTTAAAGATATAAATGTGTATGTGTGCATTCTTCCATGCAATAATGATATCATTCCTTTCCTCTGTGTGGCTATGTTCTTTTATTTCTTAAGTTCTACTAGAAATAACTGAAAGTAAATAATTTGTTAAATATATTCCAACTTTTAAATTCTCTGAATCTAGAGGTGACCAATAAACTGCAAATGCACATTGGGAAGCCCTGAATAGCGTTCCTGTCTTCAGTAGAATGAAGACCCATGGGCTTTGAGGCACACGAGCCTGAGCCTGAATCTCCAGTCCTGCACGTCCTTAATTAGGCAAGGTCGGTGCCTTCCCTGAGCATCATTGTTCTCATCTTTAAAATGGGGAAGGACTTACCTGGTAGTCTTGTGGTTAAAAATTGACCTGCTAGTGCAGGGTACCCAGGTTTGATCCCTGGTCTAGGAAGATTCCACATGCTGCAGGGCAACTAAGCCCACACACCACAGGGCAGCTAAGCCCACATGCCTCAGCTACTGAGCTCGCACACCTACTGCCTATGCTACGCAACAAAGGAAGCTGCTGTGATGAGAATCCTGCACACTGCAGCTAGAGAGTAGCCCCGGATAGCTGCAAGTAAAGAGAGCCTGGGCACAGCAGTGAAGACCAGTGTGGCCAAAATTAAATTAATAAATATTTTTTAAAAAAGAAAGCAAAAAAATAGGATATACCGTTTTAAAGAAGTAACATGGAGAGGGTCATGTCAACATTACAGAGTTTTAGTAAAGATTTTTAAATCTTAGTTGCAGCACGCAGGATCTTTGTTGCTTCCGGCAGGATCTTTCATTGTGCGGCATCGATTCTCTAGTTGCACCATGCAATCTCAGTAGTTGCGGTGCACAGGCCTAGCTGCTCCATGGCATGTGGGATCTTTATTCGCCAGGGACTGAACCCTTATCTTCTACTTCGAGAGGCAGATTCTTAATGACTGGTCCACCAGGGAAGTCCCTAGTGAAGATTAAGGAGGTAATTTCCACGAAGTGTTTGGTACCCGATAGAGGCATGATGGATGACAGCTATTCTGGTTGTAGAGTCTAATGGAAAAAGATTCTTCAGTAAAGCTTCAAGGAGATGTTTATCAAATTAACGCAGAATGTAAAGTGAGAGAAAGAGGATATAGATTGGCGGGGAGCATCTAAGGGAACAAGAAAGAGAAGATCCTAGAGAGGGGAAGTTTATGGTCAAGACACCACAATGTGGCTCCAAGTTTCTCAACCAGATATTACAGAGGCGAAGGCTCTGACTGGGAGAGAAGAGAGAAGGAAACATCGAGGCTGCTTTAAAATGGGAGGGTCAGAATGACCCACTACACGAGGAGAAAGAGCAAAAAAAATGAGGATTCCTAAAGCTAGAACAAGTCAACCACACCTTCCTCATGGGTGAAGAAAGGGACTAGGAGGTCACTGTGGTTTCCCTGGCAAAAGGGTAGATAACAAACGCTCTGTCTTCTCCAGAGCCAAAAAGTGGTGTTAAACACAAAATTCCAATCTCTTGAATCATTGTTTGAGAAGGAACCTTAAGATAATCTAGTCTAACCCATTAATTTTGAAAAGGAGGAAAGTGAATCTTTTAGGAGGTTATGTGGCTTGCCCAAGACCACACAGTTGCTCATCCCAGAGCTGGAGGGCGGTGGTCTAGAAGCAACAAAATCACCATGGGCCTAGTTGTAGCATTGGAAACCTTTGGGTGAGTAAAAGCTTAGGGGTAACTTCAAAGAAAGTGGTTGAGGCTTTACATCTTTTTGGCAGCAGCAGTTGAACCAGATGCATTAAATGTGTTCAGTGCTATTTGTAAGAGACCTCAGCTGTACACAGTTTGTTCCCCAAGTATGCTGACCCATAGAACGCTTAGATTTGTGCATCAGCCTTCTGAGTCTGTAGGAAGGTGGCCAGGAGGGAGGGGAAAAGGTGGAGCCTAGGCTTCCACTGCACTCAACAACACATTCTTTTTTTTTTTCCCCTTTGATACATTTTTAATTTATTTATTTTTAATTGGAGGATAATTGCTTTACAGTATTGTATTGGTTTCTGCCACACAGCAGCATGAATCAGACATTCAGATGCCCCCTCCCTCTTGAAACTCCCTCCTACCTCCCACCTCATCCCAAACCTCTAGATTGTCACAGAATACTGGGTTGAGCTCCCTGTGTCATACAGTGAATGTCCACTGGCTATTTTACATATAATAACGTATAGGTTTCCATGCTCCTCTCTTAATTCATCCAACTCTCTCCTTCTCCCACTGCATCCACAAGTCTGGTCTGTATGTCTGTATCTCCACTGCTGCCCTGCAAGTAGGTTCATCAGTACCATATTTCTAGATTCCATGTGTATGCATCAATATATGAAATTTGTTTTTCCTCTTTCTAACTTATCCCTTACTCATATAATAGGATCTAAGTTCATCTACCTGTTAGGGTTGGCTCAAATGCAATTCTTTTCATGGCTGAGTAATATTCCATTGTATATATGCACCACAGCGTCTTTATCCATTCACCTGTCAGTGGACATCTAGAGCCACACATTCTCTTTGGAAGGCCTGCTATGTGCCAGGCACTGTTCTAAGTGGTTGGCGTACATTAGTCAGTCAACCAGATAAAGGTGCTGACCTCACATTCTAGTTTTCTTGCTCTGAAAAGCAGAGCCTGAATGGATGCAGTGTCTGTTTCGTCACACCTTCCCCTCCCTGCCCATTTCCAGTTTCACCACTTCTGTGACACCCTAGCACACCATCTCTGGCCTAGAGTGCCCTCTGCTTTGGTGTATGACATAACATCAAGCCTTGGATCTGGTTTGATTTCTGTTGCTCTCTTACTAGTGTCCCCCATGAGCATCTGATCTCGGGGTGAACCTATAAGCACTGGAGACTGGGAAACCATCTCTACATCCTGCAGAGTCCTGCGGTGCACAGCACCGGATCTCAGTTGCATGCAGGTGGCATACATGGATAGAGCCTTCATGTAAGGCAGACTGAAGCGGAGTGGCTGTGTCACAACCCTTTGGAGATAAAAGGTCAGGAGAGTCTGGCTGGAGGACTCACTTGCAATACTACTCCAGGAATCTTCCCTATGAGCCTCAGGTAGTGAAGACCCACTTAGTGCCCTAGAGGCAGGTCCTTTGGAACCATATCCTCTAAATGCTCTGGAAAACCCCTTCAAAGGGAATTGAAATCCCAAATACCACTGAAAACATTTTAGAACTATGAGTAAGCACTACGGGATTGTTGGATGAAGGGGGCCCTCTAATCATGAAGCAGTTTGATGATTAACAGAATTCTGAGTCAAGACTTGAAGTCAGATATACACCATAACGGTTAAGCCAAATAACACTTAATCATTTTGGCTCTTATTCCTGAGAAACAAAGCACACTGAAATAGAAAGACAATAAAAAGTTTTTATAAAGGGCCACTTATTTTTACTGGGTTCAAATAACCTAATTCTAAGTACTTACATGGCCTCTGATTTCCAGGTTTCATAGCATGTCTGTCAGTAACCTCAGTAGAGATGGCTTTGTCTGGCCTCAAAGAAGGTTGTTATCCAACCAGGGCTCCCTTCTTCCCAGTCTCTGTGTCCATCTCCCATAAACGTATCCAACTGATCAGTAAAGTCTTAAGCCCATGTGGCAAATGTGTATTGAGGTCCCGGCCATGCATGAGCCCTCAGGGCTGTAGTTTACTTGCAAATCTAAGGCAGCCCTGACTTGTTAGTGAGGGGATGTGCTGGAAGTGATGGGAGAGATCTTATCACTCTAGTTTCTGCTCCAGGGACTCTCTTGCAAATTTAATTGCAAACAAACATTGAATTTGAAGAGGGAACAGAAGGCAGATGTTCCTGGGATGTGAATGAGCCTCTGAGACCACAGGATATAAATTACAGGGCTACAGTAACAAGAGGAAAAATATCATCCTGGAATTTCTTGACAAGGGAAGAAAAGCAAAGGCGTCATTAAGGTTGAAATGTTCTAAGCCAGCTTCTGAGGTCCTCGGGACACAAGTGTGACAATAGCAGATGGAAGTCACTCTTTCTGGCCACATAAAGGACTCAGTCCTCTGCTTTCCCAAGGGCACTAGAATGGAAGCAAAGCAAAGACCCAAAAAGGCTCCTCAAGCACATTTGGCCCAGTGCCCCCTTGATTTTTAGTTATGGGAAATCTGAGGTCCAGGGAGAGGAATAAGTTTATAAGGTCACAGCTAGTACTTAAAGAAAAATAATGAGTAAGCCATTTCATTTGGTTTTGCTTTAGAAAAAAAAATTTTTGCTGAAATGTAATAGTGGATTCAAGTACCCTTCAGGCATGGTTATTCTATAACAGTGCACAGTTTGAATATTGTGTGTGTTTTCTCTTTATAAGAATTTAATCAAATAAAAATGCATACTAGTTTTGATGTAGCCATGGGTAAAAATACCCACTTTCTGGGTAAAAATACCCACTTTCTGAGTGTTGAGAAGTTCATGGTCAGACGTGTCCATGCATTTCTTTAACTCAGGGTCGGACAATAGATCCCAACACCAGTGTTATGGGAGCGCCTATTTGTGCTCAGATGCTCAGACCAGCATAAAGGGATTATTGACCCAGTTTTAGATGAAGGGAGATACTGAATGTAACTTGTTAAAGGCTGTAGAGTTCCTCTCACTTCCTCAGCCACACTGGGCAATAACATCGCTCCCTGAGTTTCTCTAGTATAGACCCTCATCTCTCAGACCCTTTTGCCACATAATCCCCCATCCCTTCCTGCACTGTAACCAGATTTTGTGGGTTATAATTGACTCACTGTGCCTCTAGAGAGCCCTGTCATTTCTTCTCTTGTCTATGATTTGTCCTCTTAGCTCTTAGGAGCTTCCCTGGTGGCTCAGATGGTAAAGAATCTGCAGGAGAACCAGGTTCAATCCCCTAGTCAGGAAGATCCCCTGGAGAAGGGAATGGTGACCAAGTCCAGTATACTTGCCTGGAGAGTCCCATGGACAGAGGAACCTGGTGGGCTGCAGTCCGTGGGGTCGCAAAGAGCTGGACACGACTGAGAGATTACACTTTTACTTTCTATTTTCCTTAGCTCTCGGGCCTCCCTCCCCCCCTCCCCATGCCATTCCCACTTCTTCGGTCATCACATGGTCAGATAGGACACAGACCCTGGCTCTTCTCTCTTCAGGGCCACCTCCTATCTTCTGACCCCACAGCCTTTTACAGAACAGACTAGGATGGTCTGAACAACAGTTCAGCCGAGAGCACTGTGATTTTTCTTTCTCCCTAAAAAGTGAACCTCGTGGAGGCATGGAATATTTTATGTCAAGGAACCTTAGAACCAGAGGGGACCAATAGATCAGCTTCCCAGGTGGCTCAGTGGTAAAGAATCCACCCGCAATGCAAGAGATGCATATTCGATGCCTGGAATCTGGTAGGGTAGACCCCTGGAAAAGGAAATGGTTACCCGCTCCAGTGTCCTTGCCTGGAGAATTCCATGAGGAGAAGAGCCTAGCGGGCCACAGTCCATGGGGCGGCAAAGAGTTGGACTTAGTGACGAAACAACACACCTTTTGTTAGAGATTAGGCATCTGCAGGCCAGGTAAAGTAACTGGCTTCACTGCACTGCACTTCACACAGCAATGCTGAATGTTAGTTCTATCAAGGCGACCCTTCACCCAGAGCAGTTGCAGGTTGCCATGGCAGTGACTGTGTGAAACTGCCCTTGGCTGTGCTGGACGTCCTTCTGAGAGGCAACATGTGATAATCATCATTGTGTTTAGTGCGTTTCCCTAGATCTCAGAACAGCGAGGTCTTGGTTTGGGTTCGCCCAGACACAGGCGCTGAGCCAAAGATCCCAGTGTAGGTGGTTCATTTTACAGGTGGTCACAGGATACCCCACGAGGGAGAGGGGAAGGATGGTGTGGAAGAAAGCACTCAGTACATGTGTGTTGTCGAATTGGTGATCATATGAGCTCCTGGGGCTCCATCTGAATGGGGATCTCTAGAGTCAGTGCAGCACATACCTCAGAATTTCAGCAGAGGAGCAAGGAAGCTGGTGTATCTGCCCACCAACTCACAAGAGGAAGCTGTATCAGCTGTCAGAAGGAGGAATGTCAGGACACCTGATCTGCATGTATGTTTGACTTACAAACACTGATTTTGATGACCCGTCATCCTTGCAACTCAGTCTTGACAATTTGGAAGCTCAGAACCAATTTATAGCCCACCCAGGATCAGGGGCCTTCTCGTGAGACTTTCCAGTGGTCCAATGGTTAAGAATCCACGCTTGCACTACAGAGGGTACAATTCAATCCATGATCAAGGAACTGAGCTCCTATATACTGCCATATGGTGATGCAGTCAAAAGAGAGAGAGAAAAAAAAAAAAGACCCTTTTCTTAACATGGAAAATAGACAAATAAATGAAAGTTAAGTACTAGCAGAAGCACCCTCCAGACTTTAATAGCTGTGATCTTACCTCTTTTTTTTTTAGTCTAATATTTAAAACATTTCCTCCCATGCATGACTTTTTGCTGAATATTTTTTCTACTTGTCTGCATGATATACAGCAATTTTCCTTTAATGAGTATGTGTTACTCCTAAATGGAGAGAAAATGAAAAGATATTTCCTCTCACAAGAATGTTTTTAACCATGATATCCCCTTAAATATCTTGGTTCTCTAAAAATACATGTTTTCCTAAGAGCGTCCAAGGCAAAATGTGGCCTGCTGGTCAGATATCGAAAGTTTGGGTTGTTTTCCTTGCTGGTCAGAAGCCCTGAAGAAATGAAGATTCTGCTTTCTGATATTTATGGATGTGAGTCACAGGCCTATGCTAATCTTTCTTTGACATTTGGTTTCATGTTTCAAGGAAAATATTAAGCCAGGCATCACAGCTAAGAGAGATGGAGGGGAAGGAGGGAAGGAAAAGAGGGAGAATGGGAACAGAGGAAGGAGAGTGACAAATCTTGATGCCACTCTTATTTCTTTCTTTTGTTCAAGAGTCAAGAATGTGAACTGAGCATCTCTCAAAGTTATTTATTTATTACTCTTTTCTCCTAAAAAGTGTTGAAAACAACCATGAAAATTTTAGTGAACATAACATACAAGATAAAAGGAAGGAAGGAAAATGAAGCAAAGGGAAAACCTAGGATAGGAAAAATAAGACAGGGATAAGACGAGCGTGGAAAATCCCTGCCATTAGGTTCTGCTGAACCATATGGGCCAGCTTTACTCTGAGCTTCCTAACAGCCAAACCAAAATAGGAAACAATCAAATATGTGACTCATAGGTCAGTGGTTGGACGGGTGGGAGAGACTAATTCATTTATTAATAGGATGGGATACTGAGCTAAGTATTTCGGAGAACATATGAAAGGAGATAAAGAGACATTAGCCTTTGGATTCAAAGAGTCAGTGCCACTACTTATGAAGACAAGTAATAACACGAGCTCCCATCGGCTGAGCACTTTTTTTGGCTGCACTGAGCCTTCACAGCTGTGTACAGACCTTCTCTACTTTCAGTGCAAGGGGGCTGCTCTCTAGCTGCAGTGCCCAGGCCTCCCATCGTGGTGGCTTCTCTTGTTGCAGAGCACAGGCTCTGTGGCACACCGGCTTCAGCAGTTGTGGTGCATGGGCTTAGCTGCCCCACAGCACGGGAAATCTTCCCGGAGCGGGGATCGAACCTGTGTCCCTTGCACTGGCAGGCAGATTCTTATCCACTGAGTCACCAGAAAAGTCCTAAGCGCTTCATATATGCCAAGCACAGTACCAACCAATGTATTTGTGGCGCAAGAATACCTTGCCTCAGGTACAGCCTCTTATATTTGCACAAGTAGAGTCAATGGTTTACAAAAGGCGTTCCCATTTGTATTTACTCAATTACTCAAAACAGTCCTGTGAGATATTAGCCAGGAAGACATTGTTTTTCCATGAGAAAGGCAAGACTGTATAGCTAATCGTTGGTGGACCTAGAATACAGATCCAGATTTCTCTGACAGACTGTTTCCACTACCTTGTGGTCTAAGAGGGCAGAACTCTGACGATGGAAATAGGATATTTGGCTCCAGGATCTTAAGCAGAGTTGGTGCAAAGCGTCTCCTCCCAGGGCCTCCATGAAAGGGTTGCTAGGTGTTGGAAAGTCCCTTTTCTTCTGGGAGTTGCAGTGTCTTCAGCTGGAAAATTAGAAGGTTGACGACTATCCTGGCAGATTCACTCCAGCTGCAACAGCCTATGGCTCCGGCGGTTTCCCAGACTACGCTCCGGGGTATTTCTAGTCATTTTCGCATTAGCAGTTGCTCTGCAGTATAGCTTGGCTGCGCCTCTCTGAGCCATTTAACCTTCGCCATTGTCCCAGCCTGCAAAGGGGTCGGGCTGGGCTTGCAGGCTGCATGTTAAAGGCTGAGACAAGCCAGAACTCCCTTTAAGCCTGAGGTGTCCTACGGGGTGTTTCCATAGCATCATCAAGACAGGCTTTGTTGTTGCTGACGGATGCTTCATCTTCCATGCATCTTCTGGGATGATCTAAGGTGGAAAGTGCCTGAAGTTGAAACCCAGACCTGATGAAGAACTCACTTTTTCCCCCCTTTCATTTTTAAGCCTTTTCTGAGCCCAAAGATCCCATGTTCATGTCTTTGATTCTTACAAGTTAGCTATGTCTCCATGGAGGGCCTCCCTGGGCGGGTAGGATGTTGTATGTTAGTTTCCTGCGCCCACATAAATAAACCCTGTCCTAAGCTGTAGGCTCCAGGTTTTGTTCCTGGCATCCCTTTGCCTCAGAGTCTCTGTATTGAATAAAACAGAAATGTTTAGCAAATCCCAAGAAATTCCTTGTTTAATGGAAAAAAGAGATCCCTGAGTTTATATTTCAAAATGTTATTTCCATGTTCCCACTGCATTAAGGCAAGTTCCCCTTACCAAATCCCCAGATGTCTGGTATGCTTTTCTCAAAATGCCTGTATTTAGCATCTAGAATTCATTTTGGGCACCTGTTATAGACAGGGTTCTCCTCTGAGCCCTGTAGAAGATATCCAATGGTGACTCAAACCCCACCCTATAATTTAGTTATAGAAGTTATGTTAGAATCCATAGGACATGTCCGCTCTAGCCTGCAGGCCTACTTTCTCCTCTACATGTTGATCTTTTAAAAAAATTTTTTTATTAGTTTATTTATTTGGTTTGGGCCATTCTGAGCGTTTACTGTTGTGCCGGGCTTTCTCTGGTTGCAGCGGGTAGGGGTTACTCTCTAGCTGCAATGCATGATGGGCTTCTCATTGCGGTGGCTTCTCTCGTTGAGGAGCACAGGCTCTAGAGCATGAGGACTCAGTAGCTGCAGCTCGCAGGCTCCGCAGTGCAGGCTGAGTAGTTATGGCATAGGCTTAGTTATTCTGCAGCGCATGGGATCTTCCTGGACCAGATATGGAACCCGTGTCTCCTGCAATTGGCAGGCAGATTCTCTACCACTGCACCACCAAGGAAGTCCTGCGTGTTGATCTCTTATTCTGTGCAATATACAGCACCTTGGTGTGGCCATCTCTCTTCCTTCCAGACAATGAGAGAGTCAGCTCTGGAGTTGGCCACAGACAGCTCCTCTCACCTGCTAACCTGCCATCTAGCAACTGCCTTGGAAATGTCTCTATATGTTGTATTTTCTTCTTCCAGCCTCTTTGAAGAATGGGGTTTTTTTTTTTCATTTGCTTCTTGTTTCTGCCAAACCTGAACTGCCCCCTTCCTAAAATGCTTGCCCCTTTTCCTAAAAGTAATTTGTATATATTGTTGAAAGAGAAAGAAAGAGACAGTGTGCAGAGAGACATTTAGAAAAACATAGTAAAGAAATAAAATCCCACCACAGAAAATTTACTGCTGTTAATATTTTGGACTTCTGAAAATATGCTTGCCTGTGATTGTTTATCCTCAACCCTTGCCAAATTATGTGAATTTCTAGTTGAAGGATAAAAATGCAAAAGGACAAAAACGCCAAAAAATGAGGGTAATAACTACATTATATAGTGAGCAGTTTTTGTCTATCATTAAATCATCTTCAAAACCTTGTTTGTTAATAGCTGCACAATATTCAGTTGTATGGATGAAGCTGCCGTTTTAACCATTTCCTTTGTGCTGGGCTTGCAGATGGTTTCCACCCTTTTAGTTCCAACCCACCTTGAAGGTGGTAGTTGTAGCTGGTAGCCACTTCCAGAGCCTATAGCTCTTGTCTGACCCTGGGCTAGGTCTGGAGATAAAGTAGGAAAAGCACCGGCTTGCCCCCAGGGAGAGAGGGCAGCGAGCTCTGTTGCTGGGCTATGTATGTGATACACATGCTGTGTACCGTGTCTACTACTGTGAAATCTCATATTAGGAGCCCTCCTCTTGCAGCGCAGCAGTCTGAAGGGGCTTATGAGTTATCTAATGCAACAGTGTTCACTATAATCTTAGAGTTATATATATATATACATAAACACGTAGTTCATTCTTTTCTAAGTCTGAAAAGTGGTTTTAGGGGTGGGGATGGGGAGAAAGCTCCCCAAGAGAAGCTGAGTCTGAGCTACTTCTGGAAGGACAAAGTGACAAAGAGGAAGCAGGGAAAATTGGCAGTGGGGGGAAGGAGAGGTCATTCTAGGAAAAGCAAAAAATGCCCAAAAAGGGAGCTGGGCAGGGTTGGGTATGTGCCAGGACTTTGTTCCAACGTGAGTTTAGGATGCCTCTGTGAGCATGACAGGGGCTGCCCCGGAGAGTCTTCAGGGGACATGTGTTGAGACGTCTCTAATGCCTCACCAGGGGGACACTTCAGCCAAAATCTTGATGAACCACTAAGGGTTACAGATAGCGTTCTGAGCTCAGCAGACATGCAGGATGTCTGGGAAAGTCACTACAGCCTCTGTATGGGGACCAGGAGATGTGGGGGTTTCTGGGGAGAGGCAGTGAGTGAGGACTCTGGGCCCCTGGGGCACAGGAATTGTGATTTTCTTTCCCACTGCCTGGCGCGCATAAGTGCTCAGTATTTGTTACATCTGAAAGAGCTTGTTACAAGATTCCAGGAGGAATGCTGAGGGTGGTGGCCGTGAGAAGAGTCGGGTGGGGTCCCACTGGGAAGACATTTAGAAAGGAGCATGGGTGAGATTTACTGACTTTGAAGCCAAGGACCCCAATAGACCTTATTTTTCATCCCTGAACAAAAACTAGAATGTGGCTTTTGAAAAGGTATTTGCTTCAGGAACCCATAGGCCAATGGAATGTTTCTAGAGCTTTTGAAACCCTAATCTCTGCTTTGTGAATTACATAGTTTGGTTCTATTCAATGGGTCCCTTTTTCCCCCGAAACACCACCTGTGAAATAAGTTCAACGCCATACTGTCTTAATGTAAAAATATTTCCTCAAAGCCACTGTATAAATTAATTACTCTTCAGGGAATAGGATAATCGAATTTCCCTTATACAATGTATTCCATTCACAGGTTCTGCCTTGCTGTTGGGGTAGGTTATGAATCAACCGTTTCTGAAGGATTATGAGCTACAATAAATGTCAATATGGGCTCTGATTGATTTCCTGCAGCCTCACTAGCTGTGATTTCATTTGGTAATTTAATACTAATTGTGTCGCTTTGATTACCTTTGATTTTCATCATATTTCCAGCACCTTACTAGAGTACCTGGAACAAGCAAGGTGCCCAGTAAATGCCTTTTGAATGAAGGTGGACTTTGAATCCTCTAAAAATTTTAGAGAAGTTAGAGAGGACTCCTGCAGTTCAGGTGGGCATTCACTTAAGAAGTAAAACCAGAATTTGGTCCTTGAAGCCGCAACATAGACTTGACCCCAGCACTTTTTGGAGACATTCAGTGAATCTTAGCTCCCTGATCAACCCTGTCTGTGAAAAGATGTCTGGTGCTGACCCACAGCCCTCAGTTCAAGACTGTGCCTTAAGCAATAATGCAAACTTTTCTGTGTGTATTCAGCTTTTACTGAGCACCTACTGTGTGTCAACGCAATAGCAGACATTCATGACACTCCTTGAATTCCAAAGAGCTTTCTTATTTTGAACCTTTTGACCACTTTGGTGGTTATTTTCATCCCCTTTTGAAGATAAGCAAAATGAGGTTTGGAAACAGGTTCTCATCCAAAGTGGTGTAATCAAAGGAAAGACTGGCTCCATCTTCATGGTACCAGAAACTGGTTTCTGGATCTCCTTTTACCAGCTGTATAAGCAGCAGAGACTCTGAAGTAGGGGGTCAGATGTCAGAGGGTTTGGGTCCCTGACTCCTTGCCTTTCTGCTTTGTGACCCTGAGCAGCTCCTTCTTCTCTCTGGCCCTCAGTTTGTAGTGCCCAGGTGAGAGGTGATGAACCGAGGGGCACCAGAACAGATGGAGAGGAGCAGCTGGACACAAGAATGTTAAGGAGAAAATCACCTGGACATGATGATTGATACCCAGTAAGGCAGGAAAAAGTGGCTTAAAATAACAGCCATTTATTATTGTTCCTGAGTCTGCAAGTCAGCTGGGGTGGGTCTGCCAATCTGGGCCATGCATGGCTGACGTTGGCTGGGCTGCATCTGTGGCTAACCTGAGAGAGCCTCACACACATGTCTGGCAGTTGGCTGGCTATCACCAGGGTTGCAAGGGTGAATAGAGCACACATCTCTCATGCTCTTCCAGGCTAGCCCAGGCTTGTTCATGTGCCAGTGTTGGAATTCCACGACCACGAGCAGAAACATGCAAGATCTCCAAGGGGCGAAGAAATAGACCCCATCTCTTCATGGGGAGGAGCTGCAGTCACTTTGTCAGAGGCTTGGATACAGAGACAGGAACAAGTGCAGCCATAGTGATCTCCTGAAGCTGATATAATCAATCCATTTCCCTAGAGACCCTAAAATAGCTTCAGACTAAGCCAGAAGCTGCAGAGCTGAACCATAGCATGATAGCCCCCAGTAGAATTGCCTGTACAACCGGGGCTTTAGTGATGCATCAGCCTGTACGCAAGGAAAGTTACAGGAAACGGGACTATTCAGTTTGTTGTTGAAGACTTCTTGCCATTCAGTACATGATGGGGAGATTTCTGTCTTGTCTCCATACTAGACACACCTGGGCTTCTCTAGAGCTGGTTATGATCTTAGAAATTTGTGACTCATGAAGTGAGTGATTTTCTCTCTCCAGCCATCATCCCAGAAAGCTTGGAGCTGAATAGTAACCCACTACTAACAAAGAGTCAGACACAACTTTGCGACTAAACAACAGCTAACAAACACAGAGATCTTGTGTACACATCTTGGTGCTGATTTCACTTTCAGGCCCATTATATTGTTCCTTTTAACAGGTTTCCTCCCTACTTACTTTAATTCTTGTTTTGTTTGACTGCATTGTATGTTTTTGTAAGTGGTAAGTTTTAAATAAAGTAGATGAAAAATAAAATGACTGAATGAATAAGCAAGCAGAATGCCTTCATATACCCCAAAATGTGTTGAAAATCAGGGTGTCTTTTTTATTATTGTTCATTTATTTTTTAAATTTTTATTTGTTTATTTTTGGCTGCACTGAGTCTTCACTGCGGTACTCGAGCTTTCTCTAGCTGGCAGTAGGTGGAGAGCTGCTCTTTGTCGTGGTGAGGGAGCTTCTCTTTGTGGAGCATTCATGGGCTTCAGTAGGTGCAGCTCTCAGGCTCCAGAGTGCAGGCTCAGTAGTTCTAATTTTCAGGGTCTAAAGCACTCAGGCCTCAGTAGTTGTGGCCCACAGGCTTAGTTGCCCTGAGACGGGAGGAATCTTCCTGGACCAGGGATCAATCAAGCCCATGTCCCCTGCATTGGCAGGCAAGTTCTTAACCACTGGACCACCATAAAAGTCCTTTTTGTTTACTTTTTAATCAAGTCCTACATTGAGGACTGGAAATTCATACCCGAAAACTACATCTTCTAGCAAGATTTAATTTTGGAAAGACTGCAGTTACCCTTCTCACCACTAGGTGACACTCGGTCATTATCCTCTCTAAGGTGAATCTAGCTGTATAGACTGCTGTATGGACTGTGGTATATTTGTGAACGGCCCCTCTAAAGCATAAAACCTACGTTTTATATAGGGTTGAGTGTATAAATATTTGGCAATGGAATGGAAAAGGTTGAGGGCATGGTATCTTGTATGTGAGTTAGCCCCTGCCTGCAAGAAGCTTACAATCTAGGCCAGAGGTTTTCCTAACCCCTTAAATGCAGTATTCAGAGGCCCTGCTGCTATCCTTGAAAGAAAAGCTATAACCAACCTAGACAGCACATTAAAAAAGCAGAGACAGAACTTTGCAAACAAAGGTCCATCAAGTCAAAGCTATGGTTTTCCAGTAGTCATGTGTCAATGGGAGAATTTATGAAAAATGCTGAACGTAGAATAATTGATGCTTTTGAACTGTGGTATTGGAGAAGACTCTTGAGAGTCCCTTGGACTGCAAGGAGATCCAACCAGTCCAATGTAAAGGAAATCAGTCCTGAATATTCATTGGAAGGACTGATACTGAAGCTTAAACTCCAATACTTTGGCCACCTGATGTGAAGAACTGATCATTTGAAAAGACTCTGATGATGGGAAAGATTGAAGGTGAGAAGAGAAGGGGATGACAGAAGATGAGATGGTTGAGGACATCACCAACTTGATGGACTAGAGTTTGAGGATACTCCAGGAGTTGGTGATGGACAGGGAAGCCTGAAGTGCTGCAGTCCATGGGGTCACAAAGAGTCAGACGCAACTGAGCAACTGAACTGAACTGAATTGAGTTCATCTTCAGATAAAATACTTGATTCCAACATTTATATATATATATATATATATATATATATATATCAGCCCCTTCACAGAAAATATGATCTCATATTACATACAGTCCAGCTCCTATTACAAACCATGTTTTTTTTTTTTTAAGTGTAATATTTAGGAAAGTAATGATTATTCTCCTTCCTCTCCTCTCATTGGGAATTCTGAATCTACCCTTTGAGCACATTAGAATACTTAGACCTCAACAATTACCATTGCCATGTTCTTAGCTTTTATAGAGACTAAAAGATATCTGTTTTCTGCCTTTGTTTTTACTTTAAAGCTGTTATTAAGGACGCCTGTGATATTACACAGTAGACCTTAAAGTTCCATGTGAGGAAGTTTCAGGAACCTTTCTAATGTCCTGTGGATCTATCTTATCTTCTTTCAGGGAACAAGACAGCATATTATCTTGTTGCCTTCAGTGAAGGTAGCCTCTTTTTCATATTTTATACTCAACCAAAACAACTTTCACCTTAACATTTCCTATTTCCTGGATTCTTCTATTTTTATCAACCTTACAATGTCTTTATTATAAGCTCTCCAAAGTGTATGTTGGAGTGATGTACAAATACTTCCAAAATAGAAATAGATTTCTTTATATAATAAATGGTATGTTTTGGAAAGCACTCAATTATTCAAGATGAATTTCAAATGCCTCTAGAGTATGTTCCAGGACTGTCCTAACAAGAAAAGCTTTAGTATTCTCTTATTTGAAATCATTTCACGTATTTAAGCCTTCTTTCCTGGACTAGTAATCCTTGTGGTGGGAAGAAACTTCGTTTTGAATCCCTCATAGTTTCTAGAACAGTGCCAGGACCTAAGGAATGCTCAGTGAATACTTACGGATCGACTAGTCCACTGATCTGTGTGTTCTGGGAGAATTAGAAAAACTTTCCTATGTGGGCTGCAAGGAAGTGGTCAGAAGGCCTAACACTCACCTCCCTAATCCTTGGCTTCTCCAATGTTAAACGTGATGGCTAAGGTCTCTTAACATTCTGGGACTTCGCATTGTTAAGCAGAAGGGCAGGAGACTATGGAAGGTGATGAGTGAACGTTTTCAGATTCATGGAGGCAAAAATAAATGTGGTATTGTGGAGAAGCTTGCAAGATGGAGAAATGGTTTTTAAACTGTAAAGTGTGGTGAAATGATGCCTCTTTAGTTTACAGCCATTTGGCTTTACTACTGTTTAACTCTATGCCCTTGCTTTAGCTCTAAGGGGACTGGGCTGGTGTTCATGAAAACTGGTTTGGACTGGTGCTCCTCCTGAGCAGCAGGGCAGCCTCCAAGGTCATCTGGACAGGGGTGCAGGTCACACCAACATCTGGCTGGGCATGGTCCTTTCCTATGACTCATGGTTTGCTGGTTGTAGCAGGGATACTGTTTTGTTATGATGCTGACTTGTTGGATGAGTGTGGTGTCATTTGCACTGTGTTCATTGATTCTTTTTTACTTTACTATTTTTTAAAACTAAAGGTTGCATTATTTAAACTTTCAGTATCATACACATGTGTTTTTTTGTTTTTTGTTTTTGTTTGTTTGTTTTTTAGTATAAAGTATACTGGGGTGTCATAGCCTAAGGGGAACAGGCAAACAGCTATTAGACTAAATAGTAAAGAGAAAACATTTGGTTGGCTTATATCCCCCTATTCATGTTATCTAGTAAAGTAGCTAAATGATATTTGGTTTTGTCTTTATGTACACTGATTAAATTGGGGGCTCTGGATTGCGCTGACTTTTTTCTTATGAAATTGGTGGTACTTGTGCTGTCGTTTAAGATAATTTGCCTTTATGAATGAGGATAAACTGAATTTTGATAAGGAGATCCTATGTTGTATTCACCTTTAGATCTCGTTCTTTCTGTCCAATGCCTCTTATTGTTAAGTTGCCAGAGGCTGGCTGGAATTTCAGAGAGTACTACCTAGGGCTGGTGTGTCCTTCTGGAGAGGGGCCCAGGCCTGTTCTCATGTTGATCTGCCTATTGCAAATCTATGGAGTTTCTGATGAGGAAAGGAATTAGAAATACCTCTGGTAAACAAGTCTTAACAAGAAGGAAAGCACACATGTGAAAAGTAATAATAATTCAATAATAATTCAACTATCAGCCTTGACATGGCTCAGAAGGTTTGCTATTTTATCAAGGTTATTTCACTTAGAGAAAGATTTCTGCTATGCTCTTGAAGGATGATTCCAGTCTATTCTGTAGTAACTGGTTGATACCTCTCAAATTAGTTCCTTTATCTCTCCCTGCCCTCAACCTTGGTTTTTATTATCCTTCCACAACATTTAAAGGGTCTGCTGCTACTGCTAAGTCACTTCAGTCGTGTCCGACTCTGTGTGACCCCATAGCCAGCAGCCCACCAGGCTCCCCCGGCCCTGGGATTCTCCAGGCAAGAACACTGGAATAGGTTGCCATTTCCTTCTCCAATGCATGAAAGTGAAAACTGAAAGTGAAGTCACTCAGTTGTGTCTGACCCTCAGCGACCCCATGGACTGCAGCCTTCCGGGCTCCTCCGTCCTTGGGATTTTCCAGGCAAGTGTACTGGAGTAGGGTGCCATTGCCTTCTCCGTTAAAGGATCTGAGCCACCATAATTTGGAAGGTAAAACAGTAGCAACAAGAGACACCAGTTTTATGCACAGAGAAATGGAAAACCTAGCTATTAGTAATAACTAAACCTTCCCAGTTTCATGTGTAATTAGTTTTCCATTGCTTGGTAACAAAATACTGCAAACTTCAGTGGCTTAAAACAACACAATTGTATTACTTCATGGTATCTATATTATGTAAATTAATACACATATATATTATGTATTATATCATCGTTTCTGTAGGTCAGAAATCTGGGCACAGCGTGGCTAGATTTTCTGCTTAGGGCCTCACTGGGCTGAGATCAGGGTGTCCCCACGGCTGGCGTGCTCATCAGGATGGAGCCTTCCACGCTCCCTGCTTACAGACAGTTCATTTCTGAGGTCCCTGTTTCCTTGTTTGTTGTCAGCTTCGGGCAGCTGCCCATTTTTCCTTGCCACATGAACTCTCTATCTTTGAGCCAGAAAAAAAGATGACAAAGTCTTGTGTTTCGAATCCGTAACCAATCAGAGAAGACTTTGCAAGTTTAAAAAGCTCATGTGATTAAGTCAGGCCACACAGATAACCTCCCTGTCTTAAGGTCAGCTGTGCCATTTAACATAACCTGATCACAGGCACAAAGCCCATCCCTTTGGCGGTCTTGGAGAGCATTCAGGGCATGGGGCCCATCTTAGAATTCTGCTCGCCCTTGATGGAAGCTGCTTATCAGGACCAGCAAGCATCATGCCTGCCACGGAAGATATGAAATGCATGTAAGTCCTTCTCTGTCTCTTCACAGTTTGCAAAACACTTCCACAGATGTGATCTTATTGCCTCTTAAAAAAAAGAGAGAGAGAAAAAAAAAGCTCTACCAAGTTTTCATTTTATATGCAAGGAAATTGGAGCCCAAGGAGATTATTAACCCAAAAGTAACAACACAGCAATTTGGAGCTGGGACTTTTGACTCACAGATGAGATATTCTGCTCTAAGACAGCATATTTCTGCCCTCAAGAACCTTGTCATTTGGAAGACAATGGGAGACACAGAAAGCAGTTTCAGATTAATGAATAAATATATCCTAGTGGTATTTTTAAGTGCAGCTTAAGTGAAGCTGGAGTACCTTTGGATGCTTGATGGGGAAGTGGGGCTCCCTGGGTGGCGCTAGTGGTAACGAGCCCACTTGCCAGTGCAGGAGATGTAAGAGACAAGGGTTCAATCCCTGGGTCGTAAAGACCCTCTGGAGGAGGAATGGCAGCCCACTCCAGTATTCTTGTCTGGAGAATCCTGGCAGGCTATGGTCCATGGACTCGCTAAGAGTCGGACGCAACTGAAGTAGCACAAACACATGCAGAAGGCAGGAGCAGGGGGCAAGCAGGGGCACTGTCTCTGTAAAGGCAGAAACGAGCAATGTGTGTTTGGGGGAAGGGGAGAAACCTGGCAAAAGGTTAATGACCTGTCAGAGACCCAGGGATAGGTCATTAGACATTAAGGAATTGTTATGTTTGTTTAGCTGGAGAATGATTTAAAAGAGCCTGTTTTACTGGGGAGTTAAAAGTTCACGTAGCCTTCCATCCATTCAGCAATTCCACACCTACGTATATACCCTAGGCCCATACATGGATCATGAAATCGATTTGGGGGGTTCTGAACAGCATTTAAAATGTAGAATAGGATGGAATGAAGTATATTAGAGGACAGAGGATGCAATAAGGGTAATAAGTATGGTTTCTCGAGGCAGTTCCACCTCATGTGTGTACACAGACATATTTTGTGTTTTGTATAGTATACTATGATATAAAATATATCTTTACTGTGAGTTGCAGCCAAAAAATTTCAAAAAGACTGGCCAGAAAAACCCTGGCAACTGTGTACTCTTGCAGATGTGTCCATACGTACAGTAATGTTGGTAGCAGCACTGTCCATAATCATCAGTTACTGAAAACTGCCTTAATATCATCCTCAGGAGAAGAGAAATGAGTTGCTGGTTATGCATGTAGTGAAGTACAGAGTGATACTTAAAAAAGTAGAGACTCGTGTATCATCCTAGATGAAAAACCTCAAAAATGAAAGATGAAACATGGTCTCTGAATTATAAAGGTATTATATCATCATATAAAATTTTAACATACCAAACGATGAAATACTTTATTTATGAGTCCTGGAATGTGAAGTCAAGTGGGCCTTAGAAAGCATCACTAC
>SJYC01145039.1:0-23190 GCA_006408675.1 Madoqua kirkii | reverse complement strand
CCCTTGGACTGCAAGGAGATCCAACCAGTCCATTCTCAAGGTGATCAGCCCTGGGATTTCTTCGGAAAGAATGATGCTAAAGCTGAAACTCCAGTACTTTGGCCACCTCATGCGAAGAGCTGACTCTTTGGAAAAGACTCTGATGCTGAGAGGGGTTGGGGACAGGAGGAAAGGGGGACGACAGAGGATGAGATGGCTGGATGGCATCACCGACTTGATGGACGTGAGTTTGAGTGAACTCCGGGAGTTGGTAATGGTCAGGGACACCTGGCATGCTTTGATTCATGGGGTTCAAAGAGTCGGACACGCCTGAGTGACTGAACTGAACTGAACTGAACTGGAATGTTAGTAGGAGTATAAACATGCATGAGGATGATAACAGCAGTTGAGAACAGTGGTCATGGCTGATGAAGGAGAGAGAGTACTGGCATCAGGGAGAGGGACCTTCCCTTTCATCTGCTGTGTTAAATTGAGAGATGCACTAACAGAACATAGTCATCAACTATACTCCAATAAAAATTTGTTAAAAATTGAGTGATGGGAACCCAAATGTTTGAGATATCATTCCCTGTATTTGCTCAAATACAGGGCTCAAAATATTCTATAGTGTGTTTGCTTAGAGCAGAAGAGAAGTGGGGGGGGTGTCAGTAAAAGTGTTAGTTGTTTAGTCATGTCCGACTCTTTGTGACACCATGGACTGTAGCCCACCAAGGCTCCTCTGTCCATGGAATTCTCCAGAGAAAAATACTGGAGTGGGCAGCCATTCCTCTTTCCAGGGGATCTTCCCAACCCAGGCATCAAACCTCGGTCTCCAGCACTGCAGGCAGCTCCTGTACTGTCTGAGCCACCAGGGAAGCCTGCTTAGAGCAGAACTATAGGATAATTCACAAGTCAGCACTGGGAAGAGACTGATTTGGAGATTTGCAACAGTGTAGCCTTGAGGCAATGAACTTGGATTAGGGTGATGACAAGAATAGGCCATTCTCATAAAGTAGTATGTGTGATAGCAAGTGGTAATAATAGCCTGTATTTTGGATGGGCTTTTCAAAAGACCAAAACACTTTTATAGACATCTTCTTAGGTTATGGTAACCAGATAGAGCAGTTGTTTATTATGACCAAACTGAGAAATTTGAAATTTAGAGAAACTGAATGACTTGGCTGAGACAAGATAGTAAGGTACAGGGAAGTGCGGAATTGAATCTGGTCTGCTCATGTTTTTTCCATCTTTCAAGACTGGCATGTGGGGCCCAGCTTTGACCAGAGTCCACGTGCTGTTCTCTAAATCTCTGATTTTCATTTCTGTGTGTCACAAACATATGGGCATGTGATATGAAGACTGTGATTATGGAGACGTCTTCAGCTCTCGAGAAGCGAGCACGCTGCTATAACTCACTCCCATCTTCAAGGTGCTGGAGCTGGTCCTCACCTGCACTTCCCCTGATGGTCATGGGTCATGTTCCAAGTGTCAAATGACACTGGAAGGGAACTTCAGGGGTGAACACCTGGTAGATTCCTGCTGGCTGAGCTTCAGGGGAGGTCAGAGGGCAACTGGTGAGGGAATGAGGCCTGGTGCAACCTTCTGTAGGAATGTTTACAGACAGCCTATGTGTGGCTAGAGATGCTTAGACTGGAGCCAGATGTTCTCCTTAGCAAAAAAAAAAAAAAAAAGGCAACAAACCCAGACATCTTCCATAGACTGGGAACTAACAAACAGAACCGTGGGTGTGTAACAAGTAACGGGATGCTGTTGTTCAGAAGTGGTTTCACTCTATAAACAAGAGAAGAAAAGACAAAAAGAAATATCTTTGGATCTAAAATGTGATAGGCTCTGTGTTAGTTTTGTTGTTGTTGTTGTTGTTTACTTTTATAATAGGAATATAATTGCTTTACAATGATGTGGTAATTTCTGCTGTACAAGGTGAATCAGCTCTGTGTACACGTGGATCCCCTCCCTGTTGGGCCTCCCTCCCAACACCTCCCGTCCACCCCTCTGTGTGCTCACAGAGCACTGAGCTGACCGCCCTGTGCTTTAAAGCAGCCTCCAAATAGCCATCTAGTTTACACGTGGTACTGTAGACATGTCACGGCTACTCTGCTACTCTCTCGGTTTGTCCCACCCTCTTTCCCCTGCTATGTCAGATTTTGGTGGCTGTTATCTCATGTAATTTTCCCAACAACCCTCTGAGCCAGATGTTGCTATTGTTCAGTCATGTCTGACTCTTTGTGACCCCCATGGACTGCAGCACGCCAGGCTTTCCTGTCCTTCACCATTTCCCAGAGCTTGCTCAAACTCACATCCATAGAGTCAGTGATGCCATCCAACCAGCTCATTATCTGTCGTCCCCTTCTCCTCCTGCCTTCAATTTTTCCCAGCATCAAGGTCTTTTCTAGTGAGGCAGCTCTTTGTATCAGGTGGCCAAAGTATTGGAGCTTCAGCTTCAGCATCAGGCCTTCCAATGAATATTCAGGACTGATTTCCTTTAGGATTGACTGGGTGCATCTCCTTGCAGTCCAAAGGATTCTCAAGAGTCTTCTCCAACACAGTTCAAAAGAATCAATTCTTTGGTGCTCAAGTTTCTTCACAGTCCAACTCTCACATCCATACATGAGCACTGGAAAAACCATAGCCTCGACTAGACGGACCTTTATACAATGCAACAATAAAACTGAGAGAGAAAGAACACTTGTGTATTCTTGGAAAGAAGTAAATTTGGGGGGGCCTGGAATACTGGAAGGGGAAATATGGACCTTTGGGCTGGGAAACCATTCTGGTTTCTTGAGCAGACCATAGTCTAGGTGAATGCTGTGTTCTGGCATGTTCTACGAGGCAGTGAAGTGCTCAATGAGCAGGGGTAGAGGCAGCAGGGACAGAGAAAGGAGATGGTGGGGGGGAGCTGCCAGCAGTTCCCCACCCCCACCGCCAGCCCTACAAAACAGTCACAGGGCCCCAGCTACCCCAGGAGCTGAGCAGACACCTCCCTCTAGAGGTGCAATGAGAAGCTGTGTGTCTGGCATCACAAGTCAGGATGCAGAACACAGTTTGCCACAGAAACCATGTCCTTCTTAGTGTTGGATTTTGGCCTGCAGAACCTGCAGAACCGTGGACTAGATGGGCTTTTTATGGGCAGGTCTGGAAGCCAGCGCGTACTTAGTCGCTCAGTCGTGTCCGACTCTTGCAACCCCATGGACTGTAGCCCTCCAGGCTCCTCTGTCCATGGGACTTTCCAGGCAAGAACACTGGAGTGGGTTGCCATTTCCTTTTCCAGGGGGGTCTTCCCAACCCAAAGACTGAACACACATCTCCCACGTCTCCTACATTGGCAGGTGGGTTCTTTACCACTAGCAGCACCTGGGAAGCCCCTGGGAGCCCAATCACCATGAATGACAGAGTGGGCTGGCCAAGAAGTTCATCCTGGCTTTTCTGTAACATCGTATGAAAAAACCCAAACGAACTTTTTGGCCAACTCAATACATTCTTTGGGAAGATGTGTTTATACTTCAGCTTTCAATAGGTTTTTGGGATCTAGTCTGCCTTAAGCCAAGGATGGCCTACCTTGGAGGAATGCTGAGATGTGAGGTGTTAAGCATCTGGGTTACAGTGCTGGTTGAGGGAGGGGACTGGGCGTGACACTCACTGAGCTGATATCTGGGACTGTGCTGGGCCCTCTGTGTGCCCTCCCATCTAGTTCCAGCTCTAGTTCTGGGGCATTTTTGTGCAGGGGATTGGACTCTGACAGAGGTTAATTAGCTTTTCCAAGGGTAGACAGCTAAGGAGAATTGAGGTCTGTAGTTCAAATTCTTTCCAGATAGAGATCAAATCTTTTGATTGGAAGTTCTCTTCCTGCCCTACCCTTGACCCTTACCATCATTGTGATAAAAATAACCCATAAGAAAGCCTCCTAGGGGCACCTTTTGAAAACAGAACCAGTCGCCCAAGGCTGTGTGACATTGGTGGGGTGGTAACACCCCTCTTGCCGCTCCTGCCCTTTCCCCCACACAGAGATGGTAGGTACTGTTATACCCATTTCTTCTCTGTGTCTGGCTGAAAACTCTTACTGTCAAATCAGTGACTGTTTATGGTCATTAATAAAAGGGCCAGTGAGGAAGGGGGAGAAAGGGAAGGCACCCAAGGATGGGAGGGACCTGGGGAGGTGGGAGGTGGCAAGAGGCAGATGGACGTGAGCTCCCTGGGGGACAAAGCACATACTCTGTGGCGCCTTTTCCTGCTGAGAGCCTCATCCACACCTTTGGACTCACAGCCCAAGGACCCACTGGACTGCAGTCACCGTTTGGTCTTGTCCAAGCCTGCATGGGTCTCTTTCTAGCCGAGATTTCTGCTTCTCGTGAGCCAGCCTCTGTCCTGGCCCAGGAGGATCCAACCTGACCCCAGTGTGACCAGGTGATTCAGGCTTGCCATATCAAAAATTTCCCCACCCTGCCTTCAGGGGAGACCCGGGGCCTTCTTCTCGGCACTGACAGCAGACATGTGAAGGCGACGCTCCAGGTCACTTACACTCCGGCTTCTGTTTACACAGCAGGCATTAACCCGTTGCCCACAGTGTGCCAGTCTGCATGATGCACTGGAGTGTAAGATACAGTCTTGGTCTGGAGTCATTAACAGTGGAGAGAGAGAGAAGAGAGAGAGAGAGAACAAGAAAGAGATGTTTTACCAAAGTATATTTTATGCCTGAAGAAGGCCCAAAAAACCTTGGGAGTAGAGATAAGTGAGTATCTGAGTGTCGTTGGGATCAGGGAACTGGGGATACCTTCTCTGAGGTTGTGACCTCTGAGCTGGGCATGGAAGAAGGAGAAAGCATTTACCAGGTATGTAGGGGATTGGGCAGTCCAAGTAATGGGAACTCAGTGGGCAGGAGCGTGACCAAGAGAAGTTTGGTTGGCCAGAGCATAGCAGCCATGGACCAGCTGAGTTTGGAAAATCAGGTGATGTTGTTACTAAACTAAATGTATGGGGCTCTTCACTGTTTAATCAGACTGGGATTGGCAACTGCATGGGAGGACTTTCGCGTAGATACTGGGTGATGCTGGAAAGCCACCATGGGTAGAAGGCCTTGGAAGTCAGACACTGTGAGTTCTAAAACTTGTTTTAATAAGCAATTTAGTTAGAGCTTGGGAAATTCAAAGGAATTCAAATTGCATTGTATGTACATGCAATGTACAAAGAAAGCAGATCTCATCCTCTACCAGTTATTGTATTTCCAGAGCCCTGTTCATAATTAATTAAAGAACATTCTCCCCTGAATTATTAGAGCAGAAGAATCTCACCATCCCAATATCTGCTAGTTCAATCAGTTCAGTTCAATTCAGTCACTCAGTCGTGTCCGACTCTTTGCGACCCCATGAATCAGAGCACACCAGCCCTCCCTGACCATTACCATCTCCCGGAGTTTACCCAAACTCATGTCCATCGAGTCGGTGATGCCATCCAGCCATCTCATACTCTGTCGTCCCCTTCTCCTCCTGCCCCCAATCCCTCCCAGCATGAGGGTCATTTACCAATGAGTCAGCTCTTCGCATGAGGTGGCCAAAGTATTGGAGTTTCAGCTTCAGCATCAGTTCTTCCAATCAACACCCAGGACTGATCTTTAGGATGGACTGGTTGGATCTCCTTGCAGTCCAAGGGACTCTCAAGAGTCTTCTCCAGCACCACAGTTCAAAAGCATCAATTCTTCAATACTACCCATTTAAAGATGGTAGGTACTGTTATACCCATTTCTCAGATGAGGAAACCAGGACCCAAAGAAGCTAAGATCAGTATAAGTGGCTGAGAAGGATTTCTGTCTGTGTTTCCATAATTACACATGTTGGTTTCACTGAGAGATAGTCCAGCTTATCTCCAAACCCTTAACACTGGGACATGAGCCCTTCTATCCAACCTCATCATTACTTTTCTTTCCCAGAAAAGGTTCTGTTTAGGGTGGGTTTTTTTTTTGGTTTTTTTGGGGGTTTTTTTTTGGTTATTGTTTTTTAAATCACAACCAGAATGTCCTTGAGGTATTTCTTGTTTGTGTTTTTTGCTTTTTATGAGTATTCATTCCATCTCTTATTAAAAACATGTCTTTAGAGAAATCAGTGCATGGTGAGTGAAAGGCGACTTTCTGTTGCCAGCTGGTTTGAGGCGAGAGTGGCCTTCCACAAATGACATGGTACATGCCACCCTCTGTGGGCAGAGATGTAGTCAAAATCATGGCATCATCGTGGCTCTCTCTTTCTCTCTTTTTTCCAAGTACAAACAGGAGATAATTGTCCTGAAGTAGCCATCTGTTTCTCTAGCCCAATAAAAGCAGCGAGTGTCTATCTCCCAAGAGGTGCCATGAAAGCTTGTTGCTGAGAGTTTTGTGTTTTATAAGCAGTGCGTTACCGTACAGATTAACCTTAGCAACCCAAGACTAGATCCATGAGAACAAACTGAGATATTTTAGTTTTATCTAGTTATTCCAAATGAAAACACTTGTTGGGGCTCTTTAAATATATATATATATATATATATATGTTGATTTACTTATCTGCTCAGGGTCTTAGTTGTGACAAGTGGAATCTTTAGTTGTGGCATATGGAATCTAATTTCCTGGCCAGGAATTGAACCCAGGGACCCTGTATTGGGATCTCAGACTCTTAGCCACCACACCACCAGAGAAGTCCCATGTTGGGGCTCTTTGAGTTCTAAAGTTTCCTGGTGTTGAAGAGACCCAGGATGATATTAGCACAGACAGTGTTCTTCAGACTCAGTTTGGCCAACCCATTAACCGGGGACCCTTGCCTCCTATTGTGCATGGTGGGGTGAGAACCCTGTACGCTTCCTAGCTGGGGAAAGATGCCCAGTTTGGGGGGCGCAGAAGCAGAGGGAGGCGGAAGGGTGCTGGTGGCTTGCTGGGCCCTGGGGTGACCCTGGCCCTCCTGGCTTGGAATGCCATTGTTTAAAGAGTTGCAGCCAGAGATAGGGGTGGGGATGAAGGAAAGCAGCCAAGAGACGTTGAAATCACAAGCTGTAGGGAACGAAGCTGGGTGAGGCAGAGAGGAACTATTGCTAAACCAAAATATTTGACTAGATTTCACTTTTTTCCTTCAGTTCAAATTCTTTGCTTGAAAGTTTAGCTTTGAAGTTGTTTCTTTTCTTCTTTTCTTATTGTTCCAACAATATTGTTCTTTTAATCTTGTTTCTTCGGGTGGAATGTAGACTATTTAGATTATTTCTAAATCATAGCATCAGATTTCTCAAATTCCTGGGGATGCTTTCAGTCAGAGGCCTTCTTTGGTGCAACCCAGACTCCTGTCCCAAACAGGCAAGAATGTAGAACAACCACCTGGCCGAAACTGACAGTGGGGCTGAGGTGTCTGAGTGCTGCCTCACTCAGCCGTGTCCGACTCTTTGCAACCTCATGGACTGTAGCCTGCCAGGCTCCTCTGTTCATGGATTCTCCAGGCAAGAAGACTGGAGTGGGTTGCCGTTTCCTTCTCCGGGGGAATCTTCCCACCCAGGGATCAAACCCGCGTCTCTTAAGTCTCCGGCACTGGTGGCAGGCAGGTCCTTTAACACTAGTGTCACCAGAGTGTCTGGTATTTTGCACATTTTCAGAGTTGGTCCATCGATTATATGTACTTATAATTGATGCAGGGCTTTCTATGTCTTCATATAGAATACTTATGGTAATTCTTCCTATAGACAACACATAGTGTAAAGAGCATAGTAACAGATGTCATTAGAAGGATAATAAGATTGTAGAGACAAAGTTTTCTGCCAAATATCATGTTTACAAGAGAATACAACCGGCACTTCCCTGGCAGGCCAGTGATTAAGACTCTGAATTTCCAGTGCAGGGGGCACGGCTTCAGTCCCTGGTGAGGGAACTAAGGGCCCGCCACGTGGCACAGCAAAAAAGAGAGAGAGAGAGAAAGAATACTACCTTTTTATTTCACTTGGAAAAACAAGATGAGACGCTCCCTAGTCAAATCACTGAGCTTCAGTGGATTCATTTCTCTTGTATACTCCCCTCCTCCTTCCAGGTCACTGGGGGTTTTAACAAGCTCAACAGTCCAGATGAGAAAAACTTCCATCAGTGCCCTCCAGAGGTGAGGGGGAAAAACAGATCCCACCACCCAACCCCGAAGCACAACTTCTAAGCCCCAGGGGTAGTGCAGCACATCTCATCAGGGTAATACCTGTGTAAGCCCACAAAGGAAGTGAGTTCAAGCCCCCTCCTCAATAGCTTTTCATTTCTCCTTCATACAGTTAGCAAGTGCTTGATGCAAGCCAGATCCTGTGCTGAGCCCCAGGATTGCCAGACGAATAAGCCGTGATTCAAAGTGCTCCCGGGGAGAGAGACATGCTCATTGGTACAGACTAAGTTTAAGGAGGATGGCCACACAGAGGCCTAGGAAGGGCGATATCAGAGGATGGAGTCACCAGGGTTAGCCGTGGTTCTCAGAGCCACTCACTTTCAGCTTAGACATTGGAGGACTGGTAAGCCTTGATCTCCTTTCAGCCAGGGGAGCAGAACAAAAATCAAGGGCAGAGGGACTTCCCAGGATGTCCAGTGGTTAAGAATCCAAGCTTCCACTGCAGAGGACATCGGTTCCATCCCTGGTTGGGGAACTAAGATCCTGAGTGACATGTGGTGTAGCCAGAAAAAAAAAAAAAAATTTATATATATATAATTAAATTAAATTCTAAAAGCCTTCTTTTTTTCAAATTAAGAGCCGAAAGTATTCGACTCATGATATGTTTGTAAAATGCCAGTTTGGCTGGCATGGCTACATCAGGAGGCTGGAGAGGTTAGCCAGGTTATATTCCAAAGCCAAGAGTTTGATCTGAAGGCACTAATGGGAACTGAGAGGAGACGGGCCACAGGAGACATACATGATATCAAGTATAAACACGCCAGAGGATTCCTTGGGAAGACCAGGATCTGACTGAGGTTTGGGCAGAAGGATCAGTGTCTTGTTGAATCCATTTCCTTTGGCTCTATAGCTCTCCTTCGCCTCTCCCCCAGGCTTTGTGCTGGAGTGTTCCCTGCACAGCCAAGGTTTCAGGGCTATGAACGGTAACTAAGAGAAATTTTTGAGGCAGAAGTCAGCAGACCTCACAGGTTTGCATCTGCGTGAACCCCACTGTGTGCTCAGAGGAGCTTGGCCACCAAGCCTTCTCTGTAATCTGTGTCATTGCTAGATGAGTTGCTGGTATTCTTCAACGTGGCAGATGCCCCAGGCTAATGCCAGTAACAGTATTTCCATAATTAAGCTCACAGGTGGGAGAACAAATCTCCTTCATAAATTCTTAATTAAGTACCACTGCACAATAAATTAGTTCTATTGAATGCAGCTTTTCACTCTCAATTCCTCCCAGCCACAGAATATATGCAGACTCCAGAGAAACCATAGTATTCTGAATATGCTTCTGAAAGAACCATTTATTTTTCTAGCATCCAGAATGAGAATAGGGCTTAAGCAACTTTCACGGTGTGTGTGTAGCTGTGCGAGGTTCAGGAACAGCCCTGGGTTCAATCCCACCACATCTCGACAAACCAGATAACCTCCAGACTATTATCTCACAAGACTGCTTAGTACTTAAAGAGATGTAATAAATAACATTCTTTCAAATAAATAGACATCAAGCAGGGAAAAGGGGGAGAGTTGAATTGGAAGATTGAGACTGATGCATATAAACTACTATGTATTAATATAAAATAGATAACTGAAGGGATTGGGAGCAGGAGGAGAAGGGGACGACAGAGGATGAGACAGCTGGATGGCATCCCCGACTCGATGGACATGAGTTTGAGTAAATTCTGGGAGTTGGTGATGAACAGGGAGGCCTGGCGTGCTGCAATTCATGGGGTTGCAAAGAGTCTTACACGACTGAGGGACTGAACTAAACTGAACTGAACTGAATGGGAACCTGAGACAACTTTTCATTGGAAAAGACCCTGATGCTGGAAAAGATTGAGGGTAGAAGGAGAAGGAGGCTACAGAGGATGAGATAGTTGGAAGGCCTCACTGACTCAATGGATATGAACCTGAGCGAACTCCTAGAGATGGTGGAGGACAGGGAAGCCGGCGTGCTATAATCCACAGAGCTGCAATGAGTCAGACATGACTTAGCAACTGAATAACAACTGAGAACCTGTGTTTTAGCACAGGCAACTCTACTCAGTGCTCTGTAGTGACCTAAACAAGCAGAAAATCCAAAAAAGAGGGGGTATATGTGTCCTTATGGCTGATTCACTTTGCTGTACAGCAGGAACTAACAGAACCCATTGTAAAACAACTATACTTCCAATAAAAATTAATTAAAAAAAAAAACATTTCTCCAGTTTCTCTGAAGTTTTTTCTTGAAGATTGATGAAGGTGTGTGTCACCAATATTAGGAGCAACCCAGGGAAGGTTTCACCCCCTTCACGACTCCCTTTTTAACTACTCATACTTGCTCTGACTTGCTTATTTTCCTTGAATCCCGCTTGCACTCACAGTCAATATTTACAGCTGGGACCACTTGAAAAGCCTTAGTAAAACCCTCAGTGATGTTGGGTACAAGTATTTATTTCATGTGGTTTAGTTTTGTCTCCTAAACTAAATGGTAAACCTTTGAGATCAGGGGCCATGTGTTATATTTCTTTGAATCCAGCCCTCTGACTCTAGCATGGTGCAATGCTGGTTACATGGTATGTACAAGTTAAATAGTTGATTGATGGATTTGCTGTGGTTTTTCCTATCCAAGTGGAAATATGGATGTTTGTTCCCCGAGGAGGTTCCAAGTCCTCTGAGCTCATATCATACACGGAGTTCACTTTCCATCGGCCTATTTCTTCACATGGTTACATCCTCCCTGGACACAGACTGAGCCCCTGATATGTCAGACCCTTTCCATGCACTAGAAGGTCTTCTCTTAGGCACCAAACTCTGAGGCTCAGACTTGGGCGAGCTTTTCACTGTTCTGACCAGACCTTGGTCACCTGGAGGCCATGGGATCACCGTGGAGTAGCTCCAGGTGGAAAGGACATAAAAGCAGAAAACCTGCCCAGTTGTAATGCAGGGTAATTAGACTCCATCCATCCAGTGGTATGCACTGCCCCCCACCACCCCACAAGGTCCCGCTTCATTTGTTTCGTAAAACCTGATGAAGAGCATTTTTTTTTTTAAGTAAGAGCTCTTCCATTCTGTACTCAGCCGCCAAGGAGGCTGCTGGCTGCTGGCCCTGAGGAATGTGTGTGCACTCAAGGGCAAATGTCATCTCCCGGCATTGTGTGCAGACCTTGCTTTGTGCCTAGAGACAGGGAGCTGCATAAAGCCCCAATGTCTTCCCCACAATGCACCCCAGTCTATGGAGTGCCTTTTCACCGGCAGAGCCACACAACTCGCTGAGATGCACTTTGACTCTCTGTCTTTCTGTAAGCTCTCACATCTCAAATTCTGAGACATTCATGCTAGGTTAGAGTCATCTTTCTGTTCTGACTCCATCTGGTGAAAGCATATTTAATTTTCCTTCCAATGTGACTGATATGAGCAGCAAAAATTTTTTCTTCTTTAAAGACTGAAATAACGATAAAGATTTAATAGCAGTGTGACCTTGGGAAAATACCACTAATTAGCTACAGTCAATACTGTGGATTTAATAGTATTCTGTGCAAGACTACCACTCACACAGAAAATTCTGTTTAGATTTCCAAGCTTTGCCCTTTTCCTGGAATGCCTGCCTCCCAGTCTTCCAATGGTCAAGTCACTTCATCCCTGCCCTAGCTCAGATATCACCTCCTCCAGGAAGACTTCTCTGGTTTTACTCTTCTTCTGAATTCCCATAAGGCTTTGTTTCCTCTTGAAACTCTTTTCATTTTTTTTCTTTGTCTTGTCTTGATAAGTGCCTATGTTACTTGTATTCTTCTATAAGAACCTTGAGGAAAGAATCTGTGTCTTCTTAATCATTAGTCTTTCCATAATATCTAATACAGTGCCTTACACATATATACCACTTTCTAAATATTTGGTATATGGGCATAGAAAAGGAGTTATTGGGAATTATTTGAATGAGTTATACTCAACAATATTTTTGTTTTGCAGGATTTTTTTTACAATTTTACTGAAATATAATTGACATATAATATTGTATTAGTTGAACTGTATACAGCATAAAGATTTGATGTATATGTGTATTGCAAAAGTATTACCACAGTAAGTTTAGTTAACATCCATCATATTGTTAACTACATGACATCCCTAGGACTTATTTGTTTTATAACTGGAAATTTGTATCCATACTCAACTATTTTTAATGACTTCTACAATCAGTTCCTAAATACATTCTTTGATGATGATGATGATGATGATAACTAAAATAGTAAGAATGACCATCATTCATCAAACAGTTCCTACTTTCTACAAAGTAGCAGCACTTTATGTAACCCTACTCAGTAATGAGAAAATGTGGTTTTAGAGAGAGTAAATAACTTGCCCAACAACCACAATGAATAAATGATAGAAGTGAGATTTGAGCTCAGCTCCATTTGACAACAGAATGAGAGCCAGGAACGGTTGTGTTATCCTAAAGAGTGTCATAAAACAGTGAATTCTGCTGTATGTAAGAGCAGCCTCTTTCCCTTTAGAATTCACGTGTTTGTGAAATCAGCCTAGAATGAAAGCATTTCACAGCTGGAAGGAGCATTATAGGTCATCTACACTTACCCCAACTCCAGCGACTGGCCCCCTGGTGTCCATGGTGCTTCTAGAACAAGGGAATGGCAAACTGGGTGAGCATTCCCAGGCGGCCAGACTTTGGGAGGCATTGTCACGGGCCTGCCAAAGCTCTTTTCATGTTGGCTACTTTATAAATGGCTATAATTGCACCGGGCTTTGGTGAAAGACTTTGAGCCTAATAAAAATGTCAAACTCATTAAGAAGGCTTCCAAGACTAAATAAATTCTGAAGAGGCTGTAATCTTTGATGGCTCTAAATTTGCAAATCACAAGAATGTAGAAAAATATAACTGCCATGTACAGAGCTACTGAAATATCACTATTTATTGCTTCAATGTCATCTTGTAATGGAGGTTTGGTGGCAAGATCAGAAATCTCTCCTGAAAACATTATAACACTCTTTCTTTATTGTAACAAAGCAGCTGTGTGTATGAGCCATCCTGTATGCGTCACAAAGCAAACTCTAGAATAAAAACAAATTTGATTAGCCTGGAACCATAGCCAAAATATCAGTATATTGGAAATGTTTCAAGTCAGGGCGAATGGCATTTTTTCTGTCTTCTGGGTAGCTTAGGAAAACCGTAAGAAAAACAAAAGTTACACTGGAGAGAGTTTCACATGTAGGAGGTAGAATTTCAACTGAATCTTAAATGTTGGGTTTAGAGAAGCAGTGTTCTTGAAGACAGAAAGAGCTGAAGGACAAGAGCAGAGAGTATAATGTGGGGGTGTTGATAAAGATGTGGGGTGCCTGGAGCTAAAGGTTTTATACTCGAGGATCTGAAGCACTTAGTGATTTATTAACATCCTCTTAGATGCTGAGCGAGAGGCTTAGCAAAAATTGCCTCTATCCTCCCTTTAGTCCTATAATATCAGTGTTATATTCAGCTTTCGCTCGGTTGCTTTGTCATGTCAGTTCTTTGCAGCCCCACAGACTATAGCCTGTCAGGCTTCTCTGTCCAGGGAATTTTCCAGGCAAGAATACTGGAGTGGGTAACCACTTCCTACTCCAAGGAATCTTCCCAACCCGGGGATTGAACCAGTGTCTCTTGCATCTCCTGCACTGGCAGGTAGATTTTTTTTTTTTTTTTAACCACTGAGCCACCTGGGAAGCCCTATATTCAGTTTGAGTTAATTAAAACTGAGATTCATGCAAATCCATAGAGGACAGAAAGAAGATTGGTGGTTGCCAGGGGCTGAGAGAGGGAAAAATAGAAATTGATTGCTAATGAGTATGGGGTTGCTTTGGGGGGTGATGCGAGTCCTAGAATTGGACTGATGTAATGTTTATACAACTTTGTGAATATACTACTGAATTATATACTTTAAAATGGTGAAATACATGGCATGTGAATTATATCTCATGAAACAATCATGATGAGGGGGAAAAAGACAGAAGAGCAAATGACTTTCCCAGAGTCACAAAGTTTGTGGTCATTGGGCAAACTGGGATTTCAACTCAGCACTTCCCAACGCCGAAGCTTGTGATCCTCCCCCTCGACTACGCTGTCTTTTGTCCTTTCAGGATCTGTGAAGGCTTAGCCATGAGGTTGGTTACAGATTTTTTCTTTAAATTTGTCTACACCAGGTCTCAGTTGCAGCACATGGGACCTTCCTTACAGCACACAGGCTCAGAGTTGCAGCATGTGGAATCTAGTTCCCTAACTTTTCACTTTCATGCACTGGAGAAGGAAATGGCACCCCACTCCAGTGTTCTTGCCTGGAGAATCCCAGGGACAGGGGAGCCTGGTGGGCTGCCGTCTATGGGGTTGCACAGAGTCATACATGACGGAAGCGACTTAGCAGCAGCAGCAGCAGTTCAGTGCAAGAGACAGAACATGCCTTTGTAATTCCTGTACTCATTAATAGTGTGAATGTTCTTAGAACAGACAAAAGAGAATAAGTGCATTTATATCTAAGTAAACAGGTATATATATTCAAGTGTTTTCCTTAAATAAGGATAGAGGCTGACTAGCCATATAAGAATTACTCCTAAATATAAGTATTATAGTTAATTATTTAAATTTGTGTATGGAATTAGTTTGAAAATAAAAAAAAATGATAACTTCAAACCTATTTTGTGATTAAAAATTAAATAGAAATTACTGAATATATTGTCCTATATGTATAAAATGAAATATCATGAAATTACTAAGTATGATATAGTATAATGCCAGAAAAAAGTGTTCACAATTATTAAAAGCACACAGGTATAACAAACTATCAGTAGAATCAGATTTTCTATAAAAATTTATAATATTTAATGCATCGGTTCAGTTCAGTTAGGTTTAGTCACTCAGATGTGTTCTACTCTTTTTGACCCCAAGGACTGCAGCAGGCCACACCTCGTGTCCATTACCAACTCCCGGAGTTTACTCAAACTCATGTCAATTGGATTGGTGATGCTATTCAGTCATCTCGTCCTCTGTTGTCCTCTTCTCATCCTGCCTTCAATCTTTCCCAGCATCTTTCCCAGGGTTTTTCCAATGAGTCAGCTCTTCACATCAGGTGGCCAAAGTATTGAAGTTTCAGCTTCAGAATCAATCCTTCCAGTGAATATTCAGGACTGATTTCCTTTAAGATGGACTGACTGGTTGGATCTCCTTGCAGTCCAAGGGACTCTCAAGAGTCTTTTCCGACACCACAGTTCTAAAGTACCAATTCTTCAGCACTCAGTTTTCTTTATAGTCCAACTCTCACGTCCATACATGACTATTGGAAAAAAAAAAATAGCCTTGACTAGATGGACCTTTGTTGTCTAAGTAATGTCTCTGCTTTTTAATATGCTGTCTAATTTTGTCATAGCTTTTCTTTCAAAGAGTAAGCGTCTTTTAATTTCATGGGTGTAGTCACCATCTGCAGTGATTTTGAGGCCCACAAAAATGAAGTCTGACACTGTTTCCACTATTTCCCATGAAGTGATGGGACCAGATGCCATGATCTTTGTTTTCTGAATGTTGAGCTTTAAGACAACTTTTTCATTCTTCTCTTTCACTTTCATCCAGAGGCTCTTTAGTTCTTCACTTTCTGCCATAAAGGTGGTTTTATCTGCATATCTGAGGTTATTGCCATCTCTCCCAGCAATCTTGATTCCAGCTTGTGCTTCTTCCAGCCCAGCATTTCTCATGATATACTCTTCATATAAGTTAAATAAGCAGGGTGACAATATACAGCCTTGACATACTCCTTTTCTTATTTGGAACCAGTATGTTGTTCCATGTCCAGTTTTAACTGTTGCTTCCTGACTTGCATATAGGATTCTCAAGAGCCAGGTCAGGTGGTCTGGTATTCCCATCTCTTTCAGAATTTTCCACAGTTTATTGTGATCCACACAGTCAAAGTCTTTGGCATAGTCAATAAAGCAGAAATACATGTTTTTCTGGGACTCTCTTGCCTTTTTGATGATCCAGCAGATGTTGGCAATTTGATCTCTGGTTCCTCTGCCTTTTCTAAAACTAGCTTGAACATCAGAAAGTTAACGGTTCATGTATTCTGAAGGCTGTCTTGGAGAATTTTGAGCATTACTTTACTAGCATGTGAGATGAGTGCAATTGTGTGGTAGTTTGAGCATTCTTTGGCATTTCCTTTCTTTGTGATTGGAATGAAAACTGACCTTTTCCAGTCCTGTGGCCACTACTGAGTTTTCAGATTTGCTGGCATATTGAGTGCAGCACTTTCACAGCATGATCTTTCATGATTTGAAATAGCTCCACTGGAATTCCATTACCTCCACTAGCTTTGTTCATAGTGATGCTTTCTAAGGCCCACTTGACTTCACATTCCAGGATGTCTGGCTCTAGATGAGTGATCACAGCATTGTGATTATCTTGGTCATGAAGATCTTTTTTGTATAGTTCTTCCATGTATTCTTGCCACCTCTTTTTAATATCTTCTGCTTCTGTTATGTCCAGACCATTTCTGTTCTTTATTAAGCCCATCTTTGCATTAAATGTTCCCTTGATGTCTCTAATTTTCTTGAAGAGATCTCTAGTCTTTCCCATTCTGTTTTTCTCCTCTATTTCTTTGCACTGATCGCTGAGGAAGGCTTTCTTATCTCTTCTTGCTATTCTTTGAAATTCTGCATTCAGATGCTTGTATCTTTCCTTTTCTCCTTTGCTCTTCACTTCTTTTCTTTTTACACCTATTTGTAAAACTTCCCCAGATAGCCATTTTGCTTTTTTGCATTTATTTTCCATGAGGATGGTCTTGATCCCTGTCTCCTGTACAATGTCACGAACCTCAGTCCATAGTTCATCAGGCCCACTATCTATCAGATCTAGGCCCTTAAATCTATTTCTCATTTCCACTGTATAATCATAAGGGATTTGATTTAGGTCATACCTGAATGGTCTAGTAGTTTTTCCTACTTTCTTCGATTTAAGTTTGAATTTGTCAATAAGAAGTTCATGATCTGAGCCACAGGTTTCTCTTCCTTTTCTGAATTGAGTCTGAACATCTGGAATTTCATGGTTCACATATTTTTAAAGCTTAGCTTGGGGAATTTTTAGTATCACTCTACTAGCGTGTGTGATGAGTGTAAATGTGTGGTAGTTTGAGCATTCTTTGGCATTGCCTTCCTTGGGATTGGAATGAAAACTGACCTTTACTTTAATGCATGCATTCTCAAAATTCATGCTTTCCCACACAAATCTGTAGTTTTTGTTATCTAATTTTGGATATCTGTTCTTTCTTCTATGAAGATATATCATTTTTGTAATGATACAAATGAAAAGGACAAAATAAAATTAACACAATAAATTTTTAAAACATATCTGGAAATAAAACTACTAAAAACTCTGCTTCATAAAACTCAAGAAGGAAATTTGCTCAGAAAATATCTATTTGACAATCAACATCACAACAAAAATATATAAGTTTTATTATTTTAGGACAGCAATGGAAACATTAGAGATAGTGTAACAGTTAGAAGTAAACTTTTGCAACTTCAAAATATTTAAGTTGATTTTTTTGTACATCTAGATGTGTTTTCACATAAGCCAACACATTTTGACAAAAGTTAAGTTTAGTAAAATGGCAATTTATATATACATTAAAATAATTGGTGGTTTAATCCTGGAATGTCTCTTTCATGAAAGTTCAGTTGTGTCTTTCAGTTTTCTGAGGTTTTTTAAAATACATGTTTTTTTTGAAATGAGGTGTGGAACTTGGTGGCTTTAGAGAAGTGACAGTTTGCAGTGAGGAGACATTTTAAGATTTGTTTTGATGATCTATTACCCGCTAACAAAACATTTGAAAATTAGTGGCTTTAAACTGCAGTGCGTTTTTTACCATTCATGACTGGTGAATTGCTAAACTTATCTGAGTTGGTTTTGTTCACTTGTTAGGTAAAGTTTATGCTATCCGAAGCCTTGACAGAGCTAGAAGCCCAAGCAGGCTCACTTACTTGTCTGGTAGTTGATGCTATCTGACTGCTCAGAGGGACTGTCAATTGCAGATGCCCACACAATTTCTGTGTGTGTCCTGAAGCTCCTAAGACACAGTGATTGGATACTAAAACACTAGGTTCTAACTCTGAAGATTTCAAATAGTCCAGGCAGAAGTCACAGAGATCTAAGATGTAGCTTCAGAGATGCCACATGGTCATCTACACTGTATACTCTTGGTTGCATATGCCAGCCCAGATTTAAATGAAAGGGAACTATAAAAAGGTAAGTAAATTAGGAGTGGGTCATTGGGCAAGAGGTATAGGAGAAAGCAGCATTATTAAAAAATAGATACCTCAATCAGAAAACTCATAGGACATTTGAAATTCTTGTTATTTGGATGCTTAAAAATGAATTCTGTTCTCACAGAAAATAATGCTCAAAATAAATGGATCTGCAAAATTTGATTTTCACTTCAAATATTTTCAGTCCCATTTACATTCCCTATTGGAAATGCTTTTTGACTGTTTCTACTTTCTTTTCTATTTCTTGTTTCCTTCCTTTTTAAATGGTTGATATTTTAATAATCATATGTCATCAGGAAAACTCAGGCATTTAACACCATCCCCAAGACAAAGAATTGGGTTCATTCTGAAGTACATACCGCTACAGTCACTGTCAGTTGTAAAGTAACCATGTACTGTGTATATGTGGGTGAACATTCAATATGAAGTAGACTTTTAAAGAGTATATAGCATATTGGATTTAAACATTCAAATAGTTCTAAGACTCCCTCTTTTCATCAAGCATATCACTGGTCTCTATTACTTGCCTAGCTTGCTCATCCCTCCTTCTTCATCCTCCTTTGCCTTTTGAGATCTCTTGCCTTCTTGATTTGCCTTTCAACTATGATCATTCTTTCTTATTCCATATTTCTTTCTTTTTTAAAAATTAAATCCTTAAATATAAACAATGGTAGCTCTTCTTGAGTGAGAAATAATAGCTGGAGGAAATATCTATGAAGGTAAAAGGCATCAAGATAAGCAATTATAATTAGAAGTTAATAAATTAGTATGCCCATGAGGTAACATAGAGTTTATTTAGACTTGGATGGGAGCGAGAACATCACCTTGGTGAAGAGAAAAATCAGCAAATAAAGTATGGAGAAGCAAAAAATGGATTTCATTTTTTATTCAGAAAAAAAAAAAAAGACAGCCAAGAACTCAGTAGGGATTATAACAAGTAGAGTTAAACATCTCAATTACCTTGGCAACAGAATCAACACCTTATGCTAGTAATATCTTGGTGACAAAAGCACAGCTAAATGAAGCAAATAGCAAATAAGACCCTACTAGCCTGGTCAGTTCTTCCTTAGATAGTGTTCACAAAGAAATTTGAGAGGATTTTCTGTTAAAGTTCATGTAGGAAAAACATAACTAGTATATTTTAAAGAAAAAGAGAAATCTTCCACCTTAACACCTCTGTCCCCACTTCTCTACCACCCTGCCAGGTACACAGCTCATCTCTTGTTCTAGGTCAGTGTTAAGTAATAAATCATGTAGTTGTGAATACATGTGTTGCTTACACTAATGTAGTAGACATCAATGCATGGAAAGAAAGTCTAGAATTTAAGGACCCCAAACAGGAAAAACACACATCCACTTCAGCCAATATTCCATATTGTGGTTCAGAACAAACTAGGCAACTAACATTTACCATTTTCTCTCTCATTATACTCATGTTGGAGGACTATGGTTTCTGCAGAATGGGATTATATATATAGGGAGTCAAAGATTTGACCCAGGGAGCAGCAGGAAGTGTGAAAAAGTATCTGGGGGGGGGGGGTTCTGATAAAAAGTAGATTCAGCTAGAATGAAAAATAGTGTTAAGAATAGAAGCTGGGAAGGAATTCCAGTAAAAGTTCATCAATTTATACCATGTTAGAACAATACATGTTTGGTTCTTTAATAGTGCCACATTAAAAAAAAAAAAGGAAAATTTTAATGTACCAAATGGTCCCTGGTGGTAATCAATCCAAATGATGAACTACAAAGAATTATTCTAGAGAATAAAAAGTTAGAAACACTTCTGGTTCTGGAGAAAAATTTTTGTAAAATGTTTGGCTCTAACAGTGGCTAGGAGGAAGATGTAGAAATTAAAGATCCAGAGCCACGATATGAAAATAACCTAAATGTCCATAAACAGATGAGTAGATAAAGATTTGGTGCATACGTACAATGGAATACTGCTCAACCATACAAAAGAATAAAACAATGTCACTTGCAGCAACATGGATGAACCTAGGTATTATCTTAATTCGTGAAGTCAGAAAGAGAAAGACTGATACCACATATCCCTTCTATGTGGAATCTAAAATTCATATGACACAGTGAATTTATCTACAAAATGGACTCACATACATAGACAATAGATTTGCAGTTGCCAAGATGTAGGGAGTGTGGGGAAGGTATCAGCAGGGACTTTGGGATTATCAAATGCAAACTATTATATATAAAGTGAATAAATAACAAGGTCCTACAATATAACACAGGGAACTGTATTCAATACCCTGTAACAAACCATAAGAGAAAAGAATACAAAAAAGGATATGTGTGTGTGTGTGTGTGTGTGTGTGTGTGTGTATTAATGAATCAGTTTGACTTACAGCAGCAATTAACACATCAACTAGATTTGAATAAAATAAAATTTGCTTAAAGAGAACCCTTTGCAGGTTTCAGCCAGTGTGAAGATTGAGGAAGTTAGAACTTGAAAACAGGTATGCCAGGAATGTAGAGTTCATTTTCACTAGAAAGGTAACATATTACAAACCTAAGTGTCAAAATCTCTGGTAGGTTGTTGAAATTCCACTTCTCAGGACAACTATTCTTGATGAAGAAGGATGCCAAAAGGCAGCTGGGAAATAGACTATCACTTTTATAAGAAATTGCTTTCATAAAAAGTAGGGAGATGTCTCTAAAGGTTGTCAGCAATATAGGGACTCCACAAGAGAAAAATAGATAAAAGCCAAAGATAAAGATGTGGAAAAGATGACCACAATGTTAAGAAAAAAATTAGTTTTTATTAATCTTCCCTGATAAAGCTAAAAAAAGAAAGTGAGTCCAAGAATTCTGTGTGAGAAATACTTTATTTTGTGTTTAAGAGAGTTGGCCTCAGTTACTAATTTTTATTATAGTAACCTAAGTCATTTTTGATTAAATTAGCATTCAGTTATTTGAGAGTTTAAGTTACAATATAGTTATTTCTAGTGGTTAATGGCAATTTTCTTTACGTATTTTGTCCTGAAGCCGACATG
The DNA here is from genome assembly GCA_006408675.1 of Madoqua kirkii. Lineage (NCBI taxonomy): Eukaryota > Metazoa > Chordata > Mammalia > Artiodactyla > Bovidae > Madoqua > Madoqua kirkii. Next base: position 1,793 of record SJYC01145039.1, on the reverse strand, counting down.
TTAAATATGCCTTACCTAATGGAATTGTTGGCTAGTTGTATGAATGTGTGAGAAGATAGAGAGCTAAGTTTTTCTTCATTTCTAGCACCATTCTTCATTCCCAGGTCTTAGAAGTTAAGTAGATACTTCAAATGCTAAATAACTAAATATTTCTTTTCTTCTAGAAAAAGATTATCTTCCTTCCTGTGACATAAATGAATGTCTACCATAAATTGATAATCTACCATTTAGTTTTATAACTCTAGCAGAGAAACAAACCTTACATATGTTTATATACACAGACATGTGTGTATGGATACATATTTGGATAATTTTGGTATTTTAGTGGTATCCATAGTTTCTGTGATACACAGCAAGGTACAATATTGGAGCAGTACCTATAACATTTCCTTTAGCAAACTGGGGAAAAATACTTAAGGCAGAAATGCATATGATGAAGTAAGGGTGTTATTATATACACAGACATGTGTGTATGGATACATATTTGGATAATTTTGGTATTTTAGTGGTATCCATAGTTTCTGTGATACACAGCAAGGTACAATATTGGAGCAGTACCTATAACATTTCCTTTAGCAAACTGGGGAAAAATACTTAAGGCAGAAATGCATATGATGAAGTAAGGGTGTTAAAAGAAAAATAATTAGCAGAAAGAAATGTCATTGTATTAGAAGGAGAGATATCAAAATAAATTTAGAAATTTTGGCACCAAGACATCAGGAAAGGAACGTAGTAAAGATCATAGGAGTACCCAGGCTTACAGTCAGGCTTGAATCCTTGTTCGTAACAGAACACAATCAAGACCAATTTGAGATGCCAAAAGCAACTTAACAGATGAGAAAATTAGTTAGGCACAATCGAATAAAAGTAAGCTGTGCATCCCTTGCTTCTCATGTATGGATGTGAGAGCTAGATCATAAAGAAGGCTGAGCACTGGAAAAATATGATGATTTCAAACTGTCATGCTGGAGATGACTCGTGAGAGTTCTTTGGACAGCAAGGAGATTAAACCAGTCAATCCTAAAGGAAATCAACCCTAAATACTCATTGAAAGAGCTGATGCTGAAGCTGAAGCACCAACACTTTGGCCATCTGATGCGAAGAGCCAGCTCATTAGATAGGACCCTGGTGCTGGGAAAGATGGAGGGCAGAAGGAGAAGCAGGTAACAGAGGATGAAATGGCTGGATGGTATCACTGACTCAGTGGTCATGAACTTGGGCAAACTCCTGGAGATGGTGAGGGACAGGGAAGCCTGTCATGCTGCAGTCCATGGGGTTGCAAAGAGCTGGACACAAGTTGCCAACTGAACAACAACAACCCTTGCTTCTAAGCAGAAACATGAGCCACAAAGAGAATGAGGTGGAAGCAGGTTTAGATGAGAATTTTCTCAGAATGCAAATTCTCCCAAAACAATAGCAAGCTGTGCTTTTCCACAAACAGATGGTGAACAAGGTATCTGCCTTCTGGAAATCAGAAGAATGACAAAATATTGATTTAAGGATTTAGTGGAGGCTTTTGGTAGGGGATTTTCTTGGCCTGAAGATAGCCAGTAAAACAGGATTCAGTTTAATGCCAAAGTGGTTAATCTGAAGCATTTGGATTTCTGAGGATCACTTGATTTAAGAAAGTCATGTGAAACAAATCTCATGCAATCAAGAATTCTATAATGACCTAAATCAGAGGGAAAAGCCTATTTGATGGGACATAGTAATATAGTAGAAATGATACACTAAGAAGAAAATTTGAGCAGATTCTAAGTATTAATATTATATAATATTCCTTTTAATCTGGT
>SJYC01145037.1:0-61104 GCA_006408675.1 Madoqua kirkii | reverse complement strand
CAATAAAGATTTTTTAATGATCCACCGCAAAAAAAATCTTTAAAAAAACAAAACTCCCCTGTGAACAGGTTCAAATCAGCAAGGACTACCCTTGGAGAAACAGCCTGTCTTACCACTGGAGGGAGATCATGAAGGGGGCAGGGTTCCACTTAGCAGAGACGGATGTTGGGGTAGTCCTGGTTCCAGTAATTTACTCTCTGTACTCGAGCGTAAACTCAGGCTATTTATATATGTTCGTTTACATATTTACTGGAATATACTTGTACATTAACAGACTCTCTCCAAATTGTATAAAATGCCTGTCTCCATACCTGTTTGCTCATGTAAAAGAAGATAACACTCTGACAGATATTCCTCAAATACAATTTGGAGGCAAATAGCACAGAGCGGACAGGGCAGCAACAGCGCAGAGTGGACAGGGCAGTTATATGATGTGAGTGGGGGATGAGAAAGGTGCCCCTTAGTGAGCTGGCATGTATGTAAATATGTACACATTCATGTATATCATTACTCCACATGTGCGTGTGTGTATGTGGAGAAGGAGAAAGACAGGCTAGGGTATGGAGAAGATTACATGAATAAATACCATGCTGACCTCTCTTCTTAGTGTCAACTATTTGCAGAGGCCTTGGCAATTTTCAATGTGTCTTTAGGTGCCTTAATGGAAAAAGCACCGTGTTTGTTGCTGCTTGGGCCCAAACCTCAGTTATGCTACCTGGTAAGTTGTGCAATCAGTAAATATGAGAAGTACCAGCGGTAGCTAGTTCCAGTCAGTAGATTTCATGTTCCTTCTATATCCCTGATCCTTTCAATGTCCTAATATTGCTATACTGATCTCCTGTTTCCTGTATCTGGCTTTTAATGGCACCCCACTCTAGTACTCTTGCCTGGAGACTCCCATGGATGGAAGAGCCTAGTAGGCTGCAGTCCATGGGGTCGCTGAGGGTCGGCGCGATTGAGCGACTTCACTTTCGCTTTCTACTTTTATGCGTTGGAGAAGGAAATGGCAACCCACTCCAGTGTTCTTGCCTGGAGAATTCCAGGGACAGAGGAGCCTGGTGGGCTGCCATCTATGGGGTCACACAGAGTCGGACACAACTGAAGCGACTCAGCAGCAGCAGCAGCAGCATGGTTTTCCTTGGAAATGAAAGTATTGCCATTTCCTCTTGGAGACAGGTTAAGTGTGGTCCCAGGCTAGCCTTCTAATGAGCTGGTGCCTACTTCCCACTGCCAGCATCTCTTGTGGAAGCTTCCTGTGCCCATCTTAAACAGATTCTCAGTACACCCCCTTTTTTCTCAGTGAGTACCCTGCGGACACCTGCTCTGTGCTGGGGACCCTCAGGAGCTCACAGTCTAGACAGAAGAGACGATTGATAACAATTAACCATTGTATAATATGACAGGTGAGCGATTCATGTTATATGTGGAGGAGAGAGAGGGATTAACCCTCCTGGGGAGGTCAGAGAAAGCTTCAGAGGAAAAGACATTTCAGTTGACTTAAGGGAGGATTTTTGTTTGGCAGACCAAGGAGAACGATTAAGGCAGAGCCTACATTGTGATACGATCAAGAGACAGGATTTGGAATGCCTGGATCTCTAAGGGGATGGAGGGAGGAAGGGGAGGGTGCTGGTTGAGCATGTAAGTTGTGGAATGGGAAATGGCTCTAGTTAAGATTGGAAAATTGGCCAGGGTCAGGGCTTGCAGACTTTGAGTTGAGCAGAAGTTGAGAGAGTGCTCTTTGCTGAGAACGGCAGATTTATAGAGGCATGTAGGGCTTCCCCCTCACTTCAGTACTCTTGCCGGGAAAATCCCATGGACGGAGGAGCCTGGTAGGCTGTGTTCCATGGGGTCTCTGAGAGCTGGACACGACTGAAGTGACTTAGCAGCAGCCGCAGGGCTTCCCAGGCGGTTCAGTCAGTAAAGAGTCTGTGTGCAATGCAGCAGACCTGAGTTTAATCTCTGGGTGGGGAAGATTCCCTGGAAGAGGGAATGGCAGCCCACTCCAGGATTCTTGTCTGGGAAATCCTGTGGACTGAGGAGCCTGACAGGCTACAGTCCACGGGATTGCAAAGAGTCAGACACAACTTAACCCTCAGCAACAACAATAGAGGCATTTAAGTCAGTGAGTTTACTATTCATCGCTAAGGCATTTGGGGCCCCAGAAGTACTGCTGGGTCATTTGAAAGACATTCCCTTTTAGCCACTTCTGTGGAAATGGACAACTCTCAAAGACTTGGGAAACGCTAGCTGTGTGGTCAGGGAGGAGCCAGAAGGCCTGGGAGACCTTCGGGAAAGGGTCGTGAATGGCCAGTATCTTTGTGCTTTTGTCGGTGTAATCGCTAAAGGGGAATTAAGCCTTTTGTAAAAGAGGTAATGAGGCTTACTAAGGTCGGATGAGCTCACAGCTTCAACTAATCACCCCCCACTGGGGTCGATGCCAGACTTCTTCTGCAAATGTCTTTGTAAGATGGCGCCTTGAATTAAAGGATTTCTGAAAACAGATAATTCATAGAGGAAATGGTTGCACAGAGATAGAGGATCTGGAATTCAAAGGGCAGACTGCAGGAAGCCCGAATGGTATCCCAGGCTTGGATTGTTAGTGTGTGAATCTGTACAAGGTTGTCCAGGGCTGTTTTCACCCATGAAAAGGGGTGGGTTCCATGGCTGCAGCTGTTGACAGAAAAGAGGGATCTGCAGCTGCTTAAACTTTTGACACATTGCTATGGGACCAGAATGGGAGGCCATTCAACTTCCTCTCAACGTCTGCCCGGCCTTCTGAATTCTGAAGTTGAAAGGGTCACAGTCAGACAGAGACCCCAGCTGTGAAATTATTTCCCAATAGAGTCACTGCATTGATACGTTTCAAAGACCCAATCCAGGGTGCTCCAAAGAGCTTGGAGCAAGGTGGTTGATTGTTGGAAGAATTTCTGGAAGTTTCTGATTGTTGCTAAATGTGGCTTAAATCAGAATGCTATTGCCATCAGTTGGAAGGAGTTAGCAAATCCACAGATTGTGCTTTTGAGAATAATCCTATCTTGAAGAGTATTGTTTATTTAAGAAAAGCCATTGTCACTTAGTCACATGAATAAGCAAAGTAAAGCATTTGAGTCTGCTCCTTAATGAAAAGCTTTTTTAACTTTTTATGTATTTTTGGTTTGGGCTGTACTGGGTCTTTGTCAATGAGCTTGGGTCCTGTCTAGTTGCAGCAAGTGGGGGCTACTCTGCTCTGTACCAGTTTCTCATTGTAGTGGCTTGTTTTGTTGTGAAGATGAAAACGCATTTTGAAATTCACCTTGACTTATGAAAAAGCAAATGCATTTTTATTTGTTAATAGCCAGTCACAGGCATAGTGTTTGCATAAACAGAGCTGGTGAAGAGCAACCTTTCCCAACGTGTGTTCCAGTACCTTTAGTCCTGTGAGAGTCCTGCACAAAAAAGGTTTTATACATGAATAAGCCCAAGAAATGCTGTGTTATATGCTCCTCTTGGAGATTCACAGGGCCCACTGGCACAGTAAAGACACTAAGGAAACCTGCTCGACTTTGTATAATCTAGCATTTCCAAAACTTGTTTCCCATGGAGCCGTTATTTTGGAATTTGGTTTTTATTTTCAATTTTTAACATCTTTTAAAATCCTGCATATTCAGAACAACTTTCGGAAGTACTGGTTTGGAGAACTAAGACATAAGTAGGATTAGCATTTATTGTCTTCAATTGTCTTTGCTCACTTTTGATAATGTCGAGCCGATTAATCATTAGCCTGGAGATATTTATGGAGCCACATATATAAATTGAGACACAGTCTTTCTCTTCAAACCTCTCTTCCTCATCTAGACCTTCTCATCTTCATAACTCCTCGCATCCATCTAAGTAAAACAGGCCTGACCATGTCAATTTTTTGTCTACACACTGTTGACTAACATATATTCATACCAACTGTTGTGCTCAGTAGGGCTCTTCTATCCACCCATGGGATCATATCGCATGTAAGCAGTAAATCCAGGCAGAACCTATATACTTCAATAAACCGGTACTGATTAGGTGGAATGTAGTGTAACATTTGGGCCAAATTCCCAGCCGACCAATATGCCTCCTTTTATGTGGGGAGTAAGTATACTTCATCTGGGCTTTGAGTCGTGAAACTGATACCCACCCATGACCTGAATGAGGATTTGCTGCATGTTGACCAGACCGTAAACTCACTGAATAAAGAGACCCTTTTCCCTGTCCTCCCCTTACTACAGGGAATATTTATTCATTCAAATGTTATCCACAGAAGCCATCTGCAGGCATAGAGGCTCTATAGTTCAAGCTAGGTCATCAGACTGGTAGACTAGAGATGCTTTCTCCCTAAAGTATCCCATCTTCTTTTTCTCCAGGACTCGGTGGCTCTGCTTTGGCTAAATATTTCTCTCTCTGCCCCAAATAAAGATTTGCAAAATTGTTTGGGAGAACTCTACCCACTTCTTGCAAATCCTTGCTGCCATTTGCTCTATTTTGTTACCCATCCCAGTCTGGATTCAGCCACCTTTACTCTTGAGGACACTGACAACTTCCTAATTATTATATTCAGTTGCCATCATCATCATAGTTTTATTTTTTCCACCTCTTCAAAGTCTTCTTGAGAATCTATCCTGACTTATAGGATGCTGAATTTTCCTTGTTCTCACATGCCCTTGAAGTCAGCCCTTCCAATCTTCATCTTCTAGTGGAATTCTTATACCCATTTATCTTGTGTCACCAACCACCTAAGGTTTCTTCAGGGAATAAACAAGTAAACTGAACCTATTGCTTCCTCCAAATATTTGTATTTCTCTGCATGAAATAATAAATCTCCCAGGTCAACTGAACTTAAAACAGCAGGGTTATCTTTGACTTCTCTGTGTCCCTGTGATTGTGTCATAAATTAGGAAGCACAAGGGCAGGTCTGTAAATGAAATTTATTTTTTCTGTGTCCTGTTCAAATAAATAGAATTCATTTAACCCATTTTATTTTATGCTGAGAAGTCATCCTGCTCACTAATATCCCCATACATTACTTCAAAATGCTTCCTGGCCTTGTTAACATGGATGTTCTTATCATTTAAAAGCTGTATGTGTTTCATTGGAGCCCTCTGTTTACAATTCTGGTGACTGCCTTCTGGTGAACGGTCATGTCGTTAATGTTTTTATAAGCCTAGATCAGAGATTTTGCTAACTGCCTGGCTCAGCCCTGTACAGGACCTTTGGAAAGGAGGGAAAGAGTTAAATTTTAGTTCCGACTTTATAAAGCATCATCTCAGTGGAAAGGAGAGTATAAATCTGAAAGGCTGAAATAACAGTTTCTGAAAATATTTAATTAAATCCAGAAATATTCAGTTGGAAGATATACTTCAAGCATAAGGAGAGAGGGAGAGGTTAGGGTTGGTGAGAGTAACTATGGAATGTTCCAAAAGGAGATAAGATTTTGAGTGGAGATGAAGAATATGGAATATTGGAAGAGAGCAGTAACCGGAGACCAGGAACTCAGAGACTATTTCGTCTTCCTTTCAAAATGGAGAGGTGATGAGCTCGACCTGGCAGGGGAAAAGCATGACCACATGAGCGTAGGTGAACTCCCTACCCCCACCCCACCCCCAACACACACCTAGAAGTTCACATTTACTGACTCTGGACTGGGGGCTGTGCTGGATGCTTTCACAAACAGCAGATGAGGCCTGTGTGTGAGGAGTCCCGCCAGCTTGGGATGGAGGATGCCACCCTTTCTGCCAAACAACTGTCCTCCATTCAAAACCAGGACCTGGGAAAAGACTGGACTTTAGAGTAGCTCTTAGATTACACTCCCTTTGATGTAAATCAACTTGTACAGATTTGGTTTTGCAAATGAAAACAAATCTCCAGTGTTTCATAGCTCTCCACTTCTGCCCGCAGGCTTGTTCACTTTTCCCTTTTAAATATAAATGGAAAAATGGAAATGAGGTTTCCATGATGCACGGAATCTCTATTTTCAGAAAAGATAAACAGGGTCCTCTGGTCAGAGACTTCAAAGAGAAATGTGGCTTCCAAGGGGTAGAAGACTAAAAATAATGATGCTGGTAGATAGGTAAGTGAATTAATGAAATGAGACAACCAAACAAAACCCCTGAACTCATTCCCTTCACCACTGAAAGAAACACCATGCAATGAAAATGAGAACCAAAGATGGAGGGAAACTTCCAAAGAAACCCAGGCATCTTATGAGCTGGGATTTCCAAAGCACTGGTCATGTGGACAGAAGGGAAGCAGGCACCCTGATGAGCTCACACAGCAGTGAAACACAGGGAAACAGGGTTAGGAAGGCCAAGGCTGGATTCAACCAGGACTTGAAAAGGGGGCTTTTAGTCCATTTGGATTTCTTGTTGGCCTGTAAGTCAGCAAGGCATCAGAAAAAGTGGTCAGGGTGAGTTGTGGATTTCAGGTATAGGAATCCTGGGTTTGGATCCTGGTGAGTGGCCTCATTTCCACCTGTGTCTGGTCAATAGTCAACCGCTGAGCTACTGATGGGAACATTTCCTAATAATGTGACAAGAAACTGAGCCTATCTTTCCAGCCATAAATGAGGATAAAAATACCTCATCAGATTGCTATGAGGATTACGAGCGATTGGAGGAGGAAAATATGAGATATATAACATATACTTTATACAGAGTGAATATTTAAAAAAAAAAATGGAAGCTACTCCTTCTCTGGGTCATCCTAATTACCCTTTTAGAGCAAGTAAGAACAGAGTGCAGGGCCAGACCTACTCCTTAGGGGCCCCAAAATAATGTTCAGTTCCGTTCAGTTTAGTCGCTCAGTCGTGTCCAACTCTCTGAAACACCATGGACTGCAGCACAGCAGGCCTCCCTGTCCATCACCAACTCCTGGAGTTTACTCAAACTTGTGTACATTGAGTCAGTGATGCCATCCAACCATCTCATCCTCTGTCATCCCTGTCTCCTCCTGCCTTCAATCTTTTACAGCATCAGGGTCTTTTCAAATGAGTCAGTTCTTTGCATCAGGTGGCCAAAGTATTGGAGTTTCAGTTTCAGCATCAGTCCTTCCAGTGAATATTCAGGACTGATTTCCTTTAGGATGGACTGGTTGGATCTCCTTGCAGTCCAAGGGACTCTCAAGAGTCTTCTCCAACACCACAGTTCAAAAGTATCAATTCTTTAGTGTTCAGCTTTCCTTATAGTCCAACTCTCACATCCATACATGACGACTGGAAAACCCATAGCTTTAACTAAATGGACCTTTGTGGGCAAAGTAATGTCTCTGTTTTTTATTTATTTTTTTTTAGTTGTTGTTGTTGTTGTTGTTGTTGTTTTTACTTTACTTTACTTTACAGTACAGTATTGGTTTTGGCATACTTTTAACATGAATCCGCCACGGGTGTACATGAGCTCCCAAACATGAAACCCCCTCCCACCTCCTACTCCACATCATCCCTCCGGATCATCCTTGTGCTCTAGCCCCAAGCATCCTGCATCCTGCATCGAACATAGTCTGGTGATTCGTTTCTTACATGGTAGTATACATGTTTCAATGCCACTCTCCCAAATCATCCCACCCTCTCCCTCTCCCTCAGAGTTCGAAAGTCCGCTCTACACATCTGTGTCTCTTTTGCTGTCTTGCATACAGGGTCATGCTGTCTAGGTTGGTCATAGGTTTTCTTCCAAGGAGAAAGCGCCTTTTAATTTTGGCTGCTGTCACCATCTGCAGAGATTTTGGAGCCCAAAAAATAATCTCTCACTGTTTCTGTTGTTTCCCCATCTATTTGCCATGAAGTGATGGGACCAGATGCCATGATCTTAGTTTTCTGAATGTTGAGTTTTAAGCCAACTTTCTCACTTTCCTCTTTTACTTTCATCAAGAGGCTCTTTAGTTCTTCGCTTTCTGCCATAAGAATGGTGTCATCTGCATATCTGAGGTTATTGATGTTTCTCCCAACAATCTTGATTCCAGCTTGTGCTTCATCCAGCCCAGTGTTTCTCATGATGTATTCTGCATGTAAGTTAAATAATCAGGGTGACAGTATACAGCCTTAACATATGCATTTCCCTATTTGGAAACGGTCTGTCTGGTTCTAATTGTTGCTTCCTGACCCGCATGCAGGTTTCTCAAGAGGCAGGTCTGCTGCTGCTGCTGCTGCTAAGTCGCTTCAGTCGTGTCTGATTTTGTGAGATTCTATCGACGGCAGCCCACCAGGTTCCCCCATCCCTGGGATTCTCCAGGCAAGAACACTGGAGTGGGTTGCCGTTTCCTTCTCCAGTGCATGAAAGTGAAAAGAGGCAGGCCAGGTGGTCTGATATTCCCATCTCTTTCAGAATTTTCCAGAGTTTCTTGTGATCCACACAGTCAAGGGCTTTGGAGTAGTCAATAAAGCAGAACTGGAACTCTGCAACTCTGTTGCTTTTTTAATGATCCAATGGATGTTACCAAATAGCAAAGAGAAACAAGGGCTGCTCCTACGTGGCTTCTGTTTTCCTGGATAAACAATGCTCTTTCCATGAGAAAATAGAAACAACAGGGCAAAGAGGCATCTGGAGCCTAGAGTAAGTGAGGAGGTCGAATGCTTGAGATGAATTTGAGCTTCTGACCAATACTAATCGTCTGTAGATTGACCCCACAACTCCAGCGAGAGATGCTCCTTCAGTGTGGATGCGTGTGTCTTCCCGTGGCAACTTGCTCCTGAGCTGTGGTAACCTTCCCATCACTCACGTGACTCTCCCCAGGGGACAGAGCCTCTGCTCGGGCAAAGACTGTGTCTCATTCACTGCCCATCCCCAGCTGCCAGCTCAGCATCTGGCCCAGAATAGGCACACAATACAAATGTGCCATTTAACTGTGCTGAGACAAGAGATAGACATCCACACAGTCAAGGGCTTTGGGTAGTCAATAAAGCAGAACTGGAACTCTGCAACTCTGTTGCTTTTTTAATGATCCAATGGATGTTACCAAATAGCAAAGAGAAACAAGGGCTGCTCCTACGTGGCTTCTGTTTTCCTGGATAAACAATGCTCTTTCCATGAGAAAATAGAAACAACAGGGCAAAGAGGCATCTGCAGCCTAGAGTAAGTGAGGAGGTCGAATGCTTGAGATGAATTTGAGCTTCTGACCAATACTAATCGTCTGTAGATTGACCCCACAACTCCAGCGAGAGATGCTCCTTCAGTGTGGATGCGTGTGTCTTCCCGTGGCAACTTGCTCCTGAGCTGTGGTAACCTTCCCATCACTCACGTGACTCTCCCCAGGGGACAGAGCCTCTGCTCGGGCAAAGACTGTGTCTCATTCACTGCCCATCCCCAGCTGCCAGCTCAGCATCTGGCCCAGAATAGGCACACAATACAAATGTGCCATTTAACTGTGCTGAGACAAGAGATAGACACATGTCTACATTTTCAACATGAAGAAAGATAAAATTTGGGAACTACAAATATCTAAGCTTGGTGGTGGCTCCAAAAAAAGAAAAAGATCTGGAACAGACTTACATAGCTCATTTCAGAGAGCTTACATAACTCTCTGCAGTTCATCTAGAAACGATCAGGAAATTTGAGCTGACTTTCATTAAAAATCACTAGGGCAGGACTTCCTGGGAAGTCCAGTGGTTTAGACTCCATGCTTACATTGCAAGGGGCTCTGGTTCAGTCCCTGGTCAAGGCACTAAGATCCTTCATGCCACACATTTTTGCCAACTCCCCCAACAAAAAAATAAATAACTTTAAAAAATAAACAGCAACAACAGCAAAAATCACATCAACAAAGACCTAGCACAGCCAAAACTTAATTAATTGTTTGAAAGGACCACAAGTGCAATGAAAAGATAGTAAAAGTGAATCTAACTAGATTACTAGTTTGTACATTACTAGAAATAAAGGGCCCTGAGAAAGGAGTCCTCTTCTGTTTTGCAGGTAGATCACATTATGTTCTGTTCTGAGCAGCTCATTTTCAGAAGGACTCTGATCATCTAGAACACACCCAAGGGATGGTGCCCAGGACCAGTCATTAGGGTTTCTATAAAATGAATCCATGGGATTTCCCAGGCAAGAATACTGGAGCAGGTTGCCATTCCCGTCTCCAGGGGATCTTCCTGACCTAGGGATCCAACCTGGATCTCCTGCACTGCAGACAGAGTCGTTACTACCTGAGCCACCAGGAAAGCTCTGTGAAATGTGTACAGCTGGGAGAGCTGGCGTGGTTTAACCTGGAGAATACTGGAGGCGATAGGCAGGAAGAAGGACTTCCCTAGTGGCTTAGGTGGTAAAGAGTCTACTTGCAATCCAGGAGACTCGAGTTCAATTCCTGGGTCAGGAAGATCCCCTGGAGAAGGGAACGGTAACCCACGCCAGTGTTCTTGCCTGGAGAATTCCCAAGGACAGAGGAGCCCAACAGGCTATAGTTCATGGGGTCACAAAGAGTCAGACACAGCTGAGCAGCTAACAGGCAGGAAGAGGCAGCAATATCATCATCAAAGCTCTGGAAAATGAGTATAGGTCTCACAAAGGCAGAACCAGGGCCAATGGGTAGAAGTAATCAGGGATCTGAATTTAATCAACCCTAAAGGAAATTTTCCTAGGAAATAGAATTGTGCTGCCGCCAGATGTACAGAGCGAACGTTCCACAGAAGTACCTGGATAACCTATTCAGGGAAGGAGTACCTGAGATCCCCGCAGTGGGCAAGAAGTTTGAACTGGGTGATCTTCAACATCAGGAATCCATAATGAAGATGCCTCTCTTCAAGGAGCCTTTCCAGATGAAGGTCCCTGTGCAGCCAAGCCCCTTGGAGGCTACGTTCACATTATTTTCCAGGTGAACTATTCACAGTAATCCATATCTGTCACAGAGATTCAAGAGAGTTTAACCAGTAGTTTAAAGCAACTTCCTACCTATCACCAGGGAGTAGCCAAGCTATAACTGTTATTTAGTCGCTAAGTATGCCCAGCTCTTTCGCAGCCCCATGGAGCCTGCCAGGCTCCTTCTTCTGCCCATGGTATTTCCCAGGCAAGAATACGGGAGTGGGTTGCCACTTCTTTGGCCAAGGGATCCATAATTGCTTCTAGTTATTAGAAGATAACTTGTAAGTTAGAGAATTGATTCAGTTACATTATGTCGTCTCATGAAACAAATGTCAGCAGAAGTTTCTAGTGATAAATCAACTAATGTGAACTCTAACCTGAGAACTCTTGATTCCTCAATTTCCCTATCTCAAATTCCTCTCCTCCAGTTGTTTTTAGAACATTTAGCAGCAATCTTCTACTTTTAAAATAAAATCAGATAGAAGCCAAAAACAAACTAAGGAAGTATGTGAAATGAGACGATAATCATTTTTTGTAAATTATTTTCACTTAAAATTTTCTCACCACCATTTAGATTTCACCTCTATTTTTATTAGTAATTTCTTATTGTCTGCTGCTTTTCTTCTTCTTCCTGCCTGCCTTTTATTTCCTTTCATCTTCTTCTCCTCTAAGAATTTATATTTTTTTAAAACTTTCCCAGGACTCAATTAACATCACTTAAAAATTTTTTGTGGGACCAGTGAAGTCTTGAAGCTGCTGCATTTAATACTCAGCTGAACCCTGGAAATCCAATCTGTAGCCAAACATTTGGCTTTGGTTTAGAGGCAGAAGTCGAAAAAGGGAATTGATATGCAGGTGTGGTGCAAAGCGGGTCTTAAAAATACAGATGTTATTACCTCTGGGCCCTAGGGACCTGGAACAAAATGCAGCGAGCCACCCCCAGAGGTGAAACAATGGTCATAAAATGGTTTCTCGATTTGTGAGTTTTGCTGAGCTGTCTCTTTGCAACATTTAGTGACTATTTAATAACGCTAACAACTCTTTGAGCTAAATTGCTAACATTTGGGGAGCAAGGTTATGTAAAACAAAATTGAATTATGAAAACAATTTTCCAGTTAGCACTGGCATTTCTTTATTTCTGTTTATCTTTTTCCTCAAAGGGCCATTTACCAGTTCCTACCCGGCTGGCATGAGCTGATGTTCACAGACCCCAAACAATCAGCGCACACCTCTGAACAACAAGCGTTCTTATTTTCCATCTCTGGTCCTAGCCCAAAGCTTGGAAGCACATTTAGTGATGGAAAGATATAAAACCAAAGAAGTACCCAAAGTGGTCTTTTGAAGAAAATTATGATGCTCATTGAACCCCACTTAGATTTTCATATAACATCTCTCTTAGCCTAGTGCGTTGGAGGTAGACTTATTTAGATGTATAAATGGTGTGTGTATTGATATGTGAAACTTGAAAGCAGAGGCACTTTCTAGTAGAACTGAAAGTGTGTACACCATAAAAGCAAGCAATTCCACTTTTAGGTATATACTTCAGGGCAAGACTCTCACACGTAGCCTCCTAACAGCAGTTAAAGTGAATAAATTAGATGCACGTGTGTCCACCTGGAGAGCTTGCAAGAAAACAGAGTGTAGAAAATTGTTACTAAAGATACATTACTTTTATGCAAATATCTAAATAAAAATATAAAACAAACAATATAGGGGCATGGATGCACCCCAGCTTCAGAGACTGCCTATGAGGAGAGGAAGGGAGGAGGAAGGGATACCAAAGGCTCCTTCACATTATCAACAATGTTGTGTTTCCCTAAGAAAGAAAATATCTGAAGCATATTTAACCAAAAATTAATTTGTTGAATAATTGACATTATTCTCTATACTTTTCTGCATCTTTACACATTTAAAATTTTTTTTAATTGAATAAACATCTTTTACATTTTATAGTGCTTTACAGTTTTCAAATGTTTCATACATGTATCTTTGTACATTTTACAAAATAAAAATAAAACCCAGGGATTTCCCTGGTGGTCAAGTGGCTAAGACTTTGAGCTCCCAATGCTAAGGCCCCTAGTCAGGGAACTACAGTCCATGTGCCACAGCTAAGAGTTCACATGTAGCAACTAAAGATCCTGCATGCTGCAACTAAGACCCGGTGCATCAAAAAAAAAAAAAAAGCATTCACAAAATAAACATGCTTTCTAAAAATAAAGAATAATAATAATAAAGCCCAAATCAGAATTTACTTCATCTTTACATATTTTACAAATTAAACCTAAAGCCCCAATCAGGATTTAAACGAAAAGGATAGACACACCATCTAGCACCCAGGAGGGTTTCTCTCCAAACCCAGCAAGCAAGGGTGGTTGGCATCTAGTGAAATAAGCCAAGGCCCCAGTCTTCAAGAAGACAGAAGTACCGCTCGGTTGTGTTCAATTCATTCTTTCTCTTGCCTGCTCTTAAGACTCCGTAAAAGCTCGTTGTTTAATGACTAAACTTCCCGGTCACATTCTTCTTGCCTGGCACAAATTTTTAATCCCACTTAGTGATACCATCGGTTGAAATTTCCATGGCTGCTATTCTTTCTATTGCTTTGTGGCACCACTTTCCACTTCTCTCTGTTCATTATATTCAGATGCATACACCCACACAGGGCCTGTATGTGATGGCACAGCCTGCTCTCTGCTTTACATAGAATTTTATTTAACAAATGAAAACTAATACCTACACAGGGAGGGAGGTCTGCTTGATGGTACCAGCTCATTTTTCCAACTAATTCAGTTAACACCTGATTGGAAATACTGATCAAATTTTGAAGTTCTTTCAATATTGTATAATATCACTTCTGTTCAATTGGGGCTTCCCTGGTGGCTCAGATGGTAAAGAACCCACCTGCAATGCAGGAGACCTGGGTTCGATCGCTGGGTTGGGAAGATCCCCTGGAGAAGAGAACAACTACACACTCCAGTATTTGGACTTGGAAAATTCCACGGACTATACAGTCACAAAGAGTTGGACAC
This sequence comes from Madoqua kirkii, assembly GCA_006408675.1. NCBI lineage: Eukaryota > Metazoa > Chordata > Mammalia > Artiodactyla > Bovidae > Madoqua > Madoqua kirkii. The sequence goes on along the minus strand of SJYC01145037.1, from coordinate 47,282 downwards.
AACTGAGCAACTTTCACTTTCGCACTTTCTGTTCTGCCAGTATCTCTTTAACATCCTTTTTGTCAAGAGTGACCAACAAGAATAGAATTATGTACAGCCCTTTAGAAATTCATGTGCAGTCCCAGAAGGTAGTTTGAAGGAAAACATTCAATGCACTGCCCGTTGCAGTGATGCTATGATTAAAGGTCTTTGAGAGTCCAGAGAAGGAAGCCTCAAGGAACCACTGCAATCAGGCAAGTGGGGCTCTGAGTGGCTGCTCTGCCACCATACCATACCAGCTGTGAGGCCTCGGGAAAGTTACTTAACATCTCTGATCTTTTACTTTTCTCCAAAACCCAAGGTTAGTAATACTCAGCTTCTTGGATGGTTAAGAACTGAGTGAGTTAAGCAATGTACCATGCTTCATACAGTGCCTGACATATATTATCAATATCTGAAAGCATAGTTGCATTCATAGTTCCCTCTTCCTCGTTCCTGATATGAATCACAGGGAGACATGTAAATGCTGCATGTTATCTATGAAGATATGATTTGCATGGAATGCATCAACATGAAAAAATTATTGGTCCAGCGTTTTGGTCAGATTAGCATGGCATGGTTTTGCCTGGGAGATTGTAACCATCCATATGCCTTTTACCAAACTGAGATCATCTTCTTGTATGAGTATTTGTTTTCAAGAGGACATCAACTCATTGTGAAGCAATCCTACTGATAACTGTGGTATCAAATAACACAATTAGATCTATGAATTCTACGTGTAACTTTGCATAGGCTTGAGAAGGTAAAGGTGACTGTTGCACAAACTGTGTTTATGATGGTTTTTTTTGTAGTACTTTAGGAAACATTACACGTTCTCAGAAGCTCTCGATGTCACTCTAATTAGGAGGGGAAATGCTGTTAATGAGAATAGTCATAAATTTTTAGCATGTAATCACAAGAGAAGCCTATGGATATGACCACATAAATCACTTTATGGTGATTTGTGCCATTGAATTTTCTTTTTTTTAATGTTTATAATTACATTTTTCTTAAAATATTAAACAAGGCTGCATATGTCCCATGTCATCCCTCCAGCCTGGACTCACCACCCTGGTGACCGCTGTTACTGGAGTGAGGGTTAAAAAGGTTAACAGCCAATGCAACCGCTTCAGACTGGGAGTCCAACCTGTTTTCCATTCTCCCCAGGAGCTACCCCCCTGTGGTGTCATCTTGAGCAAATAACTTCCTGGCTCTGATTCTCTTGGTCTTTAAAAATGGGGATGGAAGATGTTAGACAAGATGATTTCTGGAGTTCTTTGCTTCAGTATTCTGCATGTTCATGATTTCTTGTTCTTTGCATGTATGATTGACACTAAAATGACCATGTGTTTTCAATTGTAAAATGCACATTTTTTCACAGTTTAAAATTCAGGAAGTTACAAGTGATGGTAATTTAGATTGCTCTGAAATACAGTGTTAAATACAGCAGAAGTACTGAATAATAAGTACTGTTTTATCAAGAGTTTCAACAGAAAAAATGGGAAATTACTGACAAATGGTGATTGAAAATAAGAGTGTACAATTCTTGTAACTTAACAGAGATTGTGTGTGTTAAGTTGCTTCAGTCGTATCTGACTCTTTGCAACTTCATGGACTGTAGCCCTCCAGGCTCCTCTGTCCATAGGATTCTCCCAGGCAAGAATACTCAAGTAGGTTGCCCTGCTCTTCTCCTGGTATCTTCCTGACCTAGGGATTGAACCTGTGTCTCTTACATCTCCTGTACTGGCAGGTGTGTTCTTTACCACTAGCACCACTTTAACATGGAAAACAACCCAGGAGTTTTGAGGACAATTATCCCAGAGGACAGGTTGGTTTGGATGTCCCTGAAGGTCCCTTTCAGCTCAGAGATGCTTTGATATGCCAACTTTATTTTGGTTATCTGGTTATTTTGTGCACTCATCAAGTATAGAGCATTTTGTAAAAAAATGGAAGATAGTGTATGGCAATGACCTAGTAATATTGTATCTATTAAATAATTGCATGTTAATTTCCATTGAAGTGTTACTGATACTGATCAGCATCACTGATACTGATTAGTTGAGTGTTCCTATAGCTGTCACACATTGATTATTTTCAAATAAATATGTTTGGACACTAAAACTATAGTGAAAATAATTTCATAGTTGTCAATGGCTTCAGAGGTCCTTTAGATTCTTACAAAAACTCAGGAGTTAATTGCTATGAGCATAGTGCCATATGGGCCTCCCTGGTGGCTCAGACAGTAAAGAATCCGCCTGCAGTGTGGGAGACCTGAGTTTGATCCCTGGGTCACGAAGATCCCCTGGAGGAGGGCATGGCATCCCACTCCAGTATTCTTGCCTGGAGAATCCCATGGACAGAGGAGCCTGGCGGGCTACAGTCCATGGGGTCACAAAGAGTCAGACGTGGCTGAAGAGACCAAGCACATAGTTCCATATAACAAAAAATATATTTGTGCTCCAGATAAATGGAACTTCCATGTTAATTCTTACCTTAATAATAGAGAAACTATTACTTTACTATAACTGCTAGTGATTTTTGATTGCTCTTGAGTTTATATGTGTAAAAAGAAGCCATTAGTTACTTACGGATGATTTGTTTCCTGATTTATCAAGCCTTCATAATAATTACAATGCATGCTGTCTATGGCCAACCTCACTTTGGCTCTTAGCATGGCTGATAATTGAAATGGTTTTGAACCTGACTATCCCAGGAGGAAAGTCCAGCGGTATGGTGCGGTTGATCTTGGAGTTGCTGCGTAAAAAGAGGTTCCCAATGCCAAAATCTGGGATTAGTTATCCAAAGAGCCATATTTGAGGGCTGGGTTTGATTTCTGGGATTCCCTAATTGACAGTAGAAATCTCAGTTTATCACATGTGCCATGAATTTGTTAGTCTCAAGGAATTAATCAAAATCCTGTTTCTATAAACATTTTTATTGATTCATCATTTCTGAAATCATGCACTTTATGAGTTGGTCCTATTTTGGGTAATAGCAATCACTTATGAAAGCTGTTAGATAGTTTCTGTCAAGCTTAATTAAACCTTTTCTGCTGCGAGACTTTTTAAAGAGTTTGTGAACTGTCAACTGTTGATACCATGTCCCAAATATTACTCATAAAATGGAATCTCTACCAGTAAAAATAACTCAGAGGCATCAAACCTCCAAATCTGGAAGCCAGTTGACTCCTTTTAGACAAATTCCGTATGTCTCATTACCTCATCGCAGCTTAGCATTTGGTCTTGGATGTTAGTTATGGGTGGGAGTCATCTTTTTTCCTAAATCTTTTTTTTTTGAAATGTCCACTCTACTCTTTACTACCATCCTTTTGTAAAAGTGATGTGAAAAGTGCCTAAGGACCAATAGAGATGCTCAGAAGAGCAGCCTTTGTAGGCTGGCCCGATGGGGAGCTTATCAAGGGAGATTTCTGACTCGTGTATGAAATTGAAGGAAAATGCAGTAGGAGTGCCTTTGACTATATGGTGCTGGGAGCACAGGAGAATGCTAGGGTAAGCGAGGCCTCAGGAAAGGGGTAGCTATGGACTTAGACAGAGAGGAAGTTTAAGATTTATGGGGTTTAATTTAAGATGAATGGGATTCATAGGAGAATGCTAGGGTAAGCGAGGTCTCAGGAAAGGGGTAGCTATGGACTTAGACAGAGAGGAAGTTTAAGATTTATGGGGTTTAATTTAAGATTAATGGGATTCACTTTGATCTGGGCAGGGTCCAGATTGATAAAAATATAAGGGACAGTAATTCAGACTGAGCAATGGTTCAAAGATAATGAAGAAGAGTTTTTTTCCGTTGGAATAAACATTAGCACCAATTTATGAAGGCCATAGTAATCAGGAATCCCTGAAGAACTCTGAGTGGAGAAGTGATATAATGAAAGCAATGTTTAAAGAAAATAATTCAGTAGCATTGGATAGAATTGGAGGGAAGGCATAATATCAAGGAAAACTTAAGAGACAGGAAAACCAGTTTCTTTTTCTTTAATTAATTAATTTAACTGGAGGCTAATTACTTTACAATATTGTGGTGGTTTTTGCCATACATTGATTGACATGAATCAGCCACAGGTATACACTGAACCCCCTCCTAACTCACTCCCCATCCCATCCCTCTGGGTTGTCCCAGTGTACCCGCTTTGAGTGCGCTGCTTCATGCATCGAACTTGAACTGGTCATCTATTTCACATATGGTAATACACATTTCCGGAGAAGGCAATGGCACCCCCCACTCCAGTACTCTTGCCTGGAAAGTCCCATGGATGGAGGAGCCTGGTGGGCGGCAGTCTATGGGGTCACGAAGAGTCAGACATGACTTAGTGACTTCACTTTCACTTTTCACTTTCATGCATTGGAGAAGGAAATGGCAACCCACTCCCGTGTTCTTGCCTGGAGAATCCCAGGGACGGGGGAGCCTGGTGGGCTGCCGTCCATGGGGTCACACAGAGTTGGATACGACTGAAGTGACTTAGCAGAATACACATTTCAATGCTATTTTCTCAAATCATCCCACCCTCGCCTTCCCCTCCAGAGTCCAAAAGTCTGGTTTTTACATCTGTGTCTCTTGCTGTCTCACATATAGGGTTGTTGTTATGATCTTTCTAAATTCTGTATATATGCATTAATGTATTGGTGTTTTTCATTTTGACTTTCACTCTGTATAATAGGCTCCAGTTTCATCTACCTCATTAGAACTGACTCAAATGTGTGCTTTTTTATAGCTAAGTAATAAGAGTCGGACACGACTGAGCGACTGAACTGAATTGAATACTCCATTGTGTATATGTACCACAGCTTTCTTCTGTTCATCTACCGATGGACTTGTAGGTTGCTTCCATGTCCTGGCTATTGTAAACAGTGCTGCAATGAACATTGGGGTACATGTGTCTCTTTCAATTCTGGTTTCCTCGGTGTGTATGCCCAGCAGTGGGATTGCTGGGTTGTATGACAGTTCTATTTCCAATTTTTTAAGGAATCTCCTCACTTTTCTCTATAGTGGCTGTACTAGTTTGCATTCCCACCAGCAGTATAAAAGGGTTCCCTTTTCTCTGCACCCTTTCTAGCATTTATTGTTTGTAGACTTTTTGATGGCAGCCATTCTGACCAGCGTGAGATGGTACCTCATTGTGGTTTTGATTTGCATTTCTCTGATAATGAGTGATGTTGAGCATCTTTCCATGTGTTTGTTAGCCATCTGTATGTGGAAGACCACTTTCTATTATATCATTCAAGGAGTAAGGTGATGATTAAGATAATAATAACTAGATAATAAGTTCACCAGAGTGGTGCCAGTGTTATGCCATTCATAGCAACAACGCTACCATTACTTGACTGCTTATCATGTGCCAGGTATAATGCTTACATGCTTTACATAGATATATCATTTAATCATCATCACAACAACCTGATAAGTACTATCATTAATGCCATTTCCAGATGAAGAAACTGAGACTTAGAAAGGGTAAATGATTTCCTCCAATTGATAGAGTGAAGATCTCAACCGAAGTCATCTGAAGCCTGAACCCATACTTTAAAAGAGGACCTTTAGGAGTATTTGAAAAGTAGAAATGAGAAAGAGCCAATATGTATTTTGCTTAGCACTGTACTTGATATTATAGCATCTTAAAGTAGTAAGGTGGCTCAGTGGTAAAGAATCCGCCTACCAAGCAAGAGACATGGGTTTGATCCCTGGGTTGGGAAGATCCCCTGGAGAAGGAAATGGCAACCCACTCCAGTATTCTTGTCTGGGAAATTTCATGGAGATAGGAGCCTGACAGGCTACAGTCCATGGGGTTGCCAGGAGTCAGATATGACTATGAAACAGCAGCAAAGTAGTTAAGACCAAGTATGTTGTCATAGTAGTTTAAAATCTAATTAGAGAATCAAGTTGGAACATGAATCAGAAAGATGTCATACATTGAGTTCCCCCAGAATATAGGCTTTGAGATTTGTGTGCAAGAGCTTTATTGGGGAGAGTGCTCTGTAACAATATCCATGAGAAATAAAGGATGCAGGAACGGACAGATGCCACAGAGACCTCCCTGATCTTAAAGGGAGTTCTAGAGCTAGAATCACCCTTCAGAGTTGTCCCAATAAAGGCAAGGAGCCCAGGTCTTTATATTTGTCCATTGAGCAGTCAGTGGATGCTGCTGCCCCCGGGAGGGGAGGGTAATCTTTGAACAGAACAACTTCCTTCTGCTGACAGGTCCTGGGAAGGAACTCCACTGTGTCCTCAGTCTTGAAGGGAATCTGGACAACATACCACAGTGTCCACTACACCAAAATATAAGAACATAACTGTAAAATTATCTACTCTTCAATATGTAAAAACCTTAAGTCATATTTTGGGGGAATACTTTCCTTTGAAAGTACTCTTTTGGTGGGGAGGAGACACACAGTAAATCTGTCTGTGCATTTCTTTGCTGTAGAGTGGTAGCTGTAGTTTTTGATGGAAATAATCAATATGGAAGGCATTTGGTGTGTGGCTTAATTGAAACACTGTGTTTTGAACCCATTTGGTGTTAATGTGTAAATCCAATACTGTTTTCACACCTGCTCTCTTTTTATGTAGCTTTTTTTTTCTTCAAATGGAACTCTAATATGGATTTCTTGCTTCAGACTAAAGAAAGGGCATGAACTGTCATCACTGGCTAAGAATCCAACTCACATGGTATCATGACATCATCCTTCATGTCCATCAAAAGACCTTGCCAGATTTGTCTTCAGAGAGGAGCTGTGTGAATAATGTCTTGGGCCAAAATCACCCAGGGAGCACTCTATTATACCTCAGCTGATCTTGACAAATATTAGACACACACACACACAAAATATATGCATACCTGGACTTCACTTCCCAGAGAATCTGCTTCCTGGTGGCTGGAGTAAGATCAATGAATACTTATTCTGTAACAGCCTGTATCATTCACCAAAGTTTAAGAATCCTTTTCCAGTGGGCCAGTTCAGTTCAGTTCAGTCGCTCAGTCATGTCCAACTCTTTGCGACCCCATGAACCGCAGCACGCCAGGCCTCCCTATCACCAACTCCCCAAGTCCTCTCAAACCCACATCCATTGAATCAGTGATGCCATCCAACCATCTCATTCTCTGTCATCCCCTTCTCCTCCTGCCCTCAATCTTTCCCATCATCAGGATCTTTTCAGATGAGTCAGCTCTTCACATCAGGTGGCCAAATTATTGGAGTTTCAGCTTCAACATCAACCCTTCCCGTGAACACCCAGAACTGATCTCCGTTAGGATGGACTGGTTGGATCTCCTTGCAGTCCAAGGGACTCTCAAGAGTCTTCTCCAGCGCCACAGTTCAAAAGCATCAATTCTTCTGCACCTCAGCTTTCTTTATAGTCCAACTCTCACATCCATACATGACCACAGGAAAAACCATAGCCTTGACTATATGGACCTTTGTGGGCAAAGTAATGTCTCTGCTTTTGAATATGCTGTCTAGGTTGGTCATAACTTTCCTTCCAAGGAGTAAGCATCTTTTAATTTCATGGCTGCAATCACCATCCAGTGATTTTGGAGCCCAGAAAAATAAAGTCTGACACTGTTTCTGCTGTTTCCCCATCTATTTGCCATGAAGTGATGGGACCAGATGCCATGATCTTTGTTTTCTGAATGTTGAGCTTTAAGCCAACTTTTTCACTCTCCTCTTTCACTTTCATCAAGAGGCTTTTTAGTTCCTCTTCACTTTCTGCCATAAGGGTGGTGTCATCTGCATATCTGAGGTTATTGATATTTCTCCCGGCCTGTCTCTTATACACATCTCATGTGTCTAGAGCCTGAGAGCCACAACTACTGAATCCATGCTCCGGAACAAGAGAAGCTGGTGCATCGCAACTAGAGTATAGCCTCCCCACTCTCGCTACTACCCCCCTACTCTGCTCGCTGCAACCAGAGAAAGCCAGGCACTGCAACAAAGATCCAGCAAAACAAAAAATAAAATAATTGTAATATATATATATATATATATATATATATAGAGGCTTTTTAGTTCTTCTTCACTTTATGCCATAAGGGTGGTGTCATCTGCATATCTGAGGTTACTGAAATTTCTCCTGGCAATCTTGATTCCAGCTTGTGCTTCCTCCAGCCCAGCATTTCTCATGATGTACTCTGCATATAAGTTAAATAAGCAGGGTGACAATATACAGCCTTGACTTACTCCTTTTCCTATTTGGAACCAGTCTGTTGTTCCTTGTCCAGTTCGACTGTTGTTTCCTGACCTGCATACAGGTTTCTCAAGAGGCAGGTCAGGTGGTCTGATATTCCCATCTTTCAGAATTTTCCACAGTTGATTGTGATCCACACAGTCAAAGACTTTGGCATAGTCAATAAAGCAGAAATAGATGTTTTTCTGGAACTCTTTTGCTTTTTCCATGGTCTAGCAGATGTTAGCAATTTGATCCCTGGTTCCTCTGCCTTTTCTAAAACCAGCTTGAACATCTAGAATTTCACAGTTCACATATGGAGACCTATAATAAATGGTTCTGTTCTATAAGAGTCTTTAGGGGTGAGATCACCAATTGGGTGTGTTGGGGATCTTCAAAACAATGAATCTTAGAAAGAAAGATCTTCTTAAGGGAATTAGAGAGTACCATCTAGAAGAAAGAAAGAAGGTGAAGGAAAGTTTCACTTTTGTTTTTCTAGATTCCACATATATGCATTAATATACAGTATTTGTTTTTCTTTTTTCTTTCTGCCACTCTGTATGACATTCTCTAGGTCCATCCAGGTCTCTACAAATGACTCAATTTCATTCCTTTTAATGGCTGAGTAATATTCCATTGTTGTGATCCACACAGTCAAAGGCTTTGGCATAGTCAATAAGCAGAAATAGATGTTTTTCTGGAACTCTCTTGCTTTTTCCATGATCCAGTGGATGTTGGCAATTTGATCTCTGGTTCCTCTGCCTTTTCTAAAACCAGCTTGAACATCTGGAATTTCACAGTTTACGTATTGCTGAAGCCTGGCTTGGAGAATTTTGAGCATTACTTTACTAGCGTGTGAGATGAGTGCAATTTTGCAGTAGTTTGAGCATTCTTTGGCATTGCCTTTCTTTGAGATTGGAATGAAAACTAACCTTTTCCAGTCCTGTGGCCACTGCTGAGTTTTCCAAATTTGCTGGCAACATTACTTTACTAGCATGTGAGATGAGTGCAGTTGTGCGGTAGTTTGAGCATTCTTTGGCATTGCCTTTCTTTGGGATTGGAATGAAAACGGACCTTTTCCAGTCCTGAGGTCACTGCTGAGTTTTCCAAATTTGCTGGCATATTGAGTACAGCACTTTCACAGCATCATCTTTTAGGATGTGAAACAGCTCCACTGGAATTCCATCACCTCCACTAGGTTTATTTGTAGTGATGCTTTCTAAGGCCCACTTGACTTCACATTCCAGAATGTCTGGCTCTAGATTAGTGATCACATCATCATGACTATCTGGGTCATGAAGATCTTTTTTGTACAGTTCTTCCATGTATTCTTGTCACCTCTTATTAATCTCTTCTGCTTCTGTTAGGTCCAGACCATTTCTGTCCTTTATTGAGCCCATCTTTGCATGAAATGTTCCCTTGGTATCTCTAATTTTCCTGAAGAGATCTCTAGTCTTTCCCATTCTGTTGTTTTCCTCTATTTCTTTTCATTGATCATTGAGGAAGGCTTTCTTATCTCTTCTTGCTATTCTTTGGAACACTGCATTCAGATGCCTATATCTTTTATTTTTTCCTTTGCTTTTCGCCTCTCTTCTTTTCACAGCTAGAATTCCAGGGCAGGACTTTGATTGGTCCTGCCTGTGTCACATGCCAACATCTGGGCCAGTCAGTGCACAGATGGAAGAGGCACTACAAACGTCCAGTCCAGGTTATATGAAAACCCTAACTGGCAACAGAAGAGGTGGGTCACAAAGACTAACAGCCTTATTCCCAAAGGAAAGAGGTGGTTTCCAAAGAAGGAAGCTAGAAGAATGTTTTGAGAGACCAAAAACAATAAAAATCAAGAACCTTCGCAGCTCACCATACTGTTTCATACCACCTCAAGCCATAATGGTTGGTGGTTTAGTTGCTAAGTCATGTCCAACTTTTGCGTTCCAATGGACTGTAGCCTGCTAGGCTCCTCTGTCCGTGGGATTCAAGCCATAATATTCGATAGTAATTGGCTGTTTGGAGCTAGATTGGGAGTCAGGCCAGGTATGTAACAGTCTGGTACATAGGTTACATGCTCCAAATGACTTGCTATTTGTCCCCTTTTTGCGGGGTGGTGGGGAGGGAGGGGTACCCTCCCCACAGCTGTACCCTGTGGCATGTAGGGTCTTAGTTCCCCAACCAGGGATCAAACCCATGCCCTCTGCAGTAGAACTGCAGAGCCTTAACCACTGGACTGCCAGGGAAGTCCTTTAACAATGGTCCATCTTTATAGATCTTTCCCCACGGCCCATCCACAGCCCAAGCACAAGACCATGTGGACACCAAGCAGCCTCATACTTAGGAAACTCACACAGTGTTAAAGAATAAAGTGTTCAGACAACCAATTCTTTGGAGGTTCCCTTTACCCACTAACTCAAACCTTCCCATAGCACCCACCAACCATGGAGACTGTGACCCCCAAAACTTGGAAACTTCAGCTCAGCACAATAAGGAGCTAAGAATAGGTATGTGGCTCCCTCCAGAACCACTGCCATTCATACCAATGGCTCCACAGAGTGGCTCTCCATTCCAGGATATTTCTACCTCCTGGAGAGGAAAGCAGGTATTTTAGGTACAAAAAGGGAAAACCCACCACATCCCCACTGACACAAAAGCCACCACTTGCTCAGCATCTAGCACAAAGTGCTTGCATTGGGGCTCTCCCCCTAATCTGGCTTGAAGGAATAGAGTCCCTGGCATTTCTCATCTCCAGAGACCACCACACACTCCTCTAACTCCCTCATCTGGCTCGAGCCAGCAGTCTAAGTCATCTCCAGGCTAATTATCAAAGTTAATTATCCCCTTCTCAAGGGACTCTGGGAACTCCTATCTCCTTCAGCCTAAACAAGTCATACACTTCCTCCAAAAGCCCAGAAGGTCTATGTCAGGGTCCCTGGGGAGAGGTGAGACAAATTCAGGAGGACTTTTTGCTCTAAGGCCAGCTGGGGCCAGGATATCACAGGGACCTTCAGGAGCCAGATCTAGCAGAGGCATCTCTAAGTTTCATTCAGCTCCCAAGTTCTGCACATTCTTGAGCCATTCCAACAACTCCACTACTGACCTGGAGCCTGCCCTAAGCAGTGATGCTGACCGACACATGTCAACCAAGTTCTCTCTGCCACTAAGGTCTTGTCAGGAAATGGAAATGCAGGAAAATGGAGCTCAGCTTCCACGTGGAGCAGCTAAATGCTCTGGCTATGCCTGGTACTCTGGAGCCACGTTTGAAGGTTTGGCCTAATGCAGCCATGCTGGGCTCAGATGTAAGAACCTCCAGCCAGGCTGAAAAGCAGCTTGCCCACAGATGGGACCTATGGCCCAGGGCTCTTTGAGCTGGCTCTGCTCCTGCTCCACACACATCACAATTTACTGCTGCTGTTAAGAGCCCCAAAGACAAAAAAGCTCCTGCCTCCACTCTGCCCCTGCTCCTCCTAAACACACGCTGGAACCAACCACCAGTCAAGACCTGGCGTGAACCTCAGAAACTATGAACACCAAACTGAGCTCAAACAACTTTTCCTAAGCCACAAACTAAATGAAAGTTTTTTTTAACTCAAGAGAAATAGTTCAAATACCAACTAACCTTTCTCCTCCTTTCAAAAGTACTGATCTTGGACAAACTACGTATCAAAATAGTATCTGGATCAAGAGTTTAATCCTCTGTCTCAGAAGCAAAAAGGAGTCTAAATGGATAAATTCAAGGTAACCCTGGGTCTGGCAGATGCAGGGGAAATGGTTCCTGGGTCCTTAGGGAAGGAGAGAGTGGCAATAATAAGAGTAGCAGTGAGGATGGCAACCTGGGACTGAGGCACTGTGACAACAGGTAGAGGAGCGCTGGTTAAGCCCTGCTGACCTCACTCTGGGGCCACGGAGTTCACAAATAATGCCTCACTGGCCACCTGGCTGAAAGGATCTGAACAAATTGTTGCGTCCAACCCCAAAACTCAAGCCAACTACAGGCTACATGCCACAACAATTCAAAGAACTCATACGAGAAAACCCAATAGCAACTTCTTATATGTTCTGATTTTATTCTACCTTTTAACTAGAAAATGATATAAACTCATGGTAAATTTAAAAAAAAAAGATTCATAACAGCATAGAAGATGCAAAATAGAAAAGTTCTTCTGTCTCAAAACCTCATTCCTCTTAACCTTAGAGATAAAAGCTGATTTTTATATTATGTATTTATGTTCCCTGTACATTGGTAAATAAAGCTTTGCTTACTTTTTATACGAAGGGATCATTTCAATGTAGAGCCCCTACTTTACAGAAAGGCTTGGCTCCTTGAGTTTCCTAAGGCAGTCCCCTGATGCCAAACAGAAGGGAAAAGGGTGGTCAACCATATTTTAAGGGACTCCAGGAATATCTAACATTTCAGAGTCAGGAATTCCCTGGCAGTCCAGTGGTTAGGACTCTGCACTTCCACTGCAGGCGACCTGAGTTCGGTACCTAATCAGGGAACTAAGATCCTAGAAGATGCATGGGTCAGTCAAAAACAACAACAAAAAACATTTCAGAGTCAAATTTAAATTCAAAGAGTTCCTCAGGGAAGTATGACCCTTGACTCCAACACAGGTCCTTCCTCTAGCCCAGGTGAGAGAAAAGGCACCTTGTAAACCATTCCTCGCTGGTTCTCCCAGTCTGAGGTTAGCAGTTTTGCTTTCCCCAGGATGTCATTCCAGGGCTCTCATCCTTCGTTCTCAAACCTCACCCCACTTTTGTCCTCCCCGCCTTGGGCTCCTCTCTACAGCCTTTATGCCCCTCTGAAACATCACCACTGGCAGGGCTGAACAACTGAGAACAACAGGAGATGACCTCCAACCTTCACATCCTAATGCCAGCTCTCAATTACTTGTACTGTTGAATAATTGAAAGAGGAAAATAATCCAGTCAGCTGATCTGAGAAGCTGGCCAGGCACACAGATTATCTCAGAGCGAATTATTCACACTAGATAATTGGGAGTTGCCCAAACTTCTATTTGTGGTTCAGGCATCACATGGAAGGACATTCAAGCTAGAAAGTACACATGCTGGAGGAGGGATGGAGTCCATAGGCCCAGAGTCCCTCTGTGCTGCTGGGTAAGTAAGTCATTGCCCCTTTCCTCTAACTTAGGGTCAAAGAGGGTAATAATAATGATGATGAGACTGATGCCAACAATATTATTGTGGACAGCTCTTGTATTTGTTATGTGCCTTGCTCTGTGCTAGGAGCTTCGTTTATACTACATGTGCATTATTTCATTTAATCCTCACAGTGAGTCAGTGAAGCAGTACTGTCTCCACTTCTCGGCTGAGGAAGCTGACTTAAAAGGTTAAGTAACTTGTCCAGGATACAGTGTCAAGAGGCCTGTCTATCCAGAGCCCAGGTTCTTAACCAAGAAGCTCTTTGGCCACCCAACTCTTACCTCTCCCAATCCATAAGGGAGAGTCTTCCTAACAGAACACATGAAACTATAAGGAATGAAAATGTTAGTAGCCCTTTTTTAGTACAATGCCATTTACCCTCATTTTTAAATGACTGGATTTCAATGTACCAAAAATAGTCCCTCTCTGAAAGCTTTTAAGAGGAGGCTGGTCAACTGGTCAGTCCACCTCAAGAAATCCAGAGTCTAATGCATGAGTCACTGACACAGCTGCAAGAAAGCAGTCTTCTGTCACTCATTCTAGCTATTATCATGATCAGAGATTGAAAAATGGAACCACTGTCCTCCCCCTGACATGCCAACACTTCAGCTAAGAGGCAGCTCAGCATTGTGTAGGTAGAGTGTGGAGAAGGGTTGTGGGTACCACTGACCTCATAGACAAGTATCTACAAAGAGACTGATGCCTGGGATTCCCTCCAGGGTCTTTTTAGGAAAGCATTCTTGGTGTTCTAGGTATGGCAGCCAGTCTCCAAAATGGTCACCAACAAACCTTGCCTTCTGGTATTGATCCTTTGTATATTTCCCTCTGCCACTGAATATGGCTTATCTGTATAATAGAAAGAAGATAGAGGAGGTGATGGTGCTGAGTTCTGAGGCTCCATCATGAAAGGAAATGACACTTCTGCCTTGCTTTTTTTCTGTTATCCACTCTGAAAGGAGTCATGGGGGATACATGAACAGCCCTGTGAAGAGGCTCACATGGAAAGGAACTAAGACCTCCAACCAACTTGTCAGACATGAGAGCTGGAAGCAGATCATGCAGCCCAGCCAACATCTTGACTACATTTCAAAATTCATGACTCACAGAAATTGTGAGAAATAATCAATGAATACTGTTGGTTGAACTCACTAAGTTTGGAAGTAATTCGTTATATAGCAATAAAAGAAACTATCAACCAACAAGAGAACAAGAGAGACATTTCACAGTGTTCTGTTTTCTGCAAGTGAGACATCAATGGAAGAACTGGGTCCAGTGTAAGGGCCACAGGCCAGCAAAAGCCCTGACTAAGCCCCTAAGATCCAGAACACTATACAAGATAGGATAATCAACTTTATGACCCATATATCCCAGCTCTCCAACTGGGGAAAAAAAAAGCTTGCTTAAAACAATGCCCATACCCCTGCCTCCAGTCAGAGTAACAGTAACAATAATAAAGCTATCATTCTTGAGTGCTTACTGGCTGCCCAGCATGTGCAAGGCACTCTTTTTACATTATCTCCCTTACTCTTCACAATGCTACTCAGAGGATGTACATAACAGGCACTCAATATATATTTGTTGCATGAGTGAATAAACTACCAATAGGCAGTTCTCTGCAACTGATCTATGTCCTTTTGATGTCATTTCAACTTTTTATACTATATATTACTTTAAGGTTTGGAAAGCTTACACTGAGCATGCATTTCTTTGGATCAGAGGAGACAATACATATGAAATTAAATATATATTTGTTGCATGAGTGAATAAACTACCAATAGGCAGTTCTCTGCAACTGATCTATGTCCTTTTGATGTCATTTCAACTTTTTATACTATATATTACTTTAAGGTTTGGAAAGCTTACACTGAGCATGCATTTCTTTGGATCAGAGGAGACAATACATATGAAATTTTAAAAAAAAATATTTGCAGAGCAAGCAAAGCTCTAATGACTATGTGCCATCTACTGCCTTGCCCACACAAGTGTCCTGAGCTGATTCTGAGTAACATTTGGGTGAACAAAGATGATAATAATAGCAGTTACCACTCTGATCATTACCTGCTAGGCAGTCTTCTACATGCTTTACAAGTATACCACATTTAATTCTCTGCAATTTTTATCCCCATTTTATAGACAAAGAAACTGCTTGAGGGTAATCATAACAACATTTGACACCTAATGAGTAGCTGAGTGTGTATGTGTGTGTTAGTTGCTCGGTTGTGTCCAACTCTGTGACCCTGTGGACACAGGGTCCAGAGAATCCTCTGCTCGTAGGATTCTCAAGGCAAGAACACTTGAGAGGGTTGTCATGAGCAGTAGAGACCAGATTCAAATCCAGATCATCTTGCTCCTGTCTTATGTTCCAACTCACCACATCACCAGCCTCTCAAGAGCTATCTGAAGCTGTAAAAAAGTTCATTTCAGCCCTGCCCACCCAACTGGGCTGTGGGGCTTCAACACAGCACCTTCTGTTGCTTACCCTCCTGACTGTCCTCAACCTCAGGGGAAGAAAGCAGGTCTGCTGCTAGCTGGCAGAGGCAGAAGGTTGGCCCTACTCAATCTGGAGCCAAGGAACTAGAACCAGAGCCAGCCTAGTTAGGAAAACCAAGGAAACACCATGGTCCCAAATCAGGAAACTGACAACCACATGATGAAAGTAGACACAACCATGGAGAAACTATAGAAACTTTCTGACTCTACTTTCTAATCTGAAGAGCAATAACCTTCCAGGTTATGAAGGATTATGATAACCAGATCCACCACCCAGAATCCTGATGAGAAGGGATGACTTAAACAAGACACCAGGAAGAATCTCCTACCATGAGAGGTGGAAGATTAAAGATAGGAGTCTCTCAATTCTGAAGACATGAAGAGTTCCTTACCACAAGGCAACCAGAAGGACCACTCAAAAAATGTAAATGAGATCTTGTTACTCTCTTGTTTAAAGTAGCTTCCTATTACTCTTAGAATAAAACCCAAATACACCTTATCTTGGTCTCTAGATGCACTGCTAACTTCCCAACCTACTTAGTCTTCCACTCAACTCAGGCAACAGTGACCTCCCAGCTGCTTTACCAATAGACCAAGCTTGCTCCTACCTCAGGCTCCTTGCACTGTATATTCCTCTGCCTAAAAAAAAAAAACTCAGCCTAACATGTGCGGGATGATTTCACCTCAACATTTCAGTGGGGGCCAGAAGGACATCTCTTCAAAAAGGTCTCCCGAACTAACCTATCTAAAATCTCTACATAATCCTATTTTCTTCATAACATTTATCACTGACTTTCAAAAATAGCTTAATTAAGATATAATTCATATACCATACAAGTTACCCATTCAGTATATTCACAGAGCTGTGCAATCATCACTACAGTCAATTTTAAAGCATTTTCACCAGCCACCCTCCCCCTAAAACTCACACCTATTAGCAGTCACTTCTCATTTTCCTCCAAACCTCACCCTCCCAGAATTAGGCAACTTCTCACCTACTTTCTGGCTCTATAATTTGCCAGTCTGGCCATTTTATATAAATGGGCCCCTAGGATATGCAGCCTGTGACTGGCTCCTTTCACTCAGCATAGTTTAAGTTTCATCCATGTGTTACATGTATCAGCACACCATTTCCTTCTATTCTCAAATAATATTCCAATGTATGAATAAAACACATTGTATTGATCCACTATCAGCCAATAACCATTTGAGTTGTTTCCATTTTTTTTGGCTATTATGAATAATGCTGTTGTGAACATCTAGGTACCAGCTTTTGTGTGGACATACGTTTTCAGTGGTCTTGGGTCTATATCTAGGATTGGAATTGCTAGGTCATACGATAACTCTGTGTTTAATCATTTGAGAAACTTGATATGACCATTTTCCACAATGGCTGGATCATTTTACATCACCACGACCAGTTTGTAAGGGTTCCCATTTCTCCATATTCTTCCCAACACTTATTATCATCCATTTTTCTGATAACAACCATTCTAGAGGGTATAATGTATTACCTCATTAAGGTTTTGATTTGTGTTTCCCTTATGGCTAATGATGTGAATAGGTTTTCATGTGCTTATTGGCCATTGTATATCTTCTTTGGACAGCTGTCTATTGAGATTCTTTGCCTATTTTTAAATTGGGTTATCTATCCTTTTTACTATTGAATTGTAAGAGTTTTTTTAATATATTCTAAATATAAGTCCCTTATCAGATATAAGATTTACAAAATTTTTCTCCATTCTGTGGGCTGTCTTTTCACTTGCTTGATGTTGTCCTTTGAGGCAACATCAAGAGCTGTTAATTGTGATGATGTACAGTTGACTCTTGAACAACTAGGGGGTGAGGCCGCTGACCCCTGTGCAGTCGAAAATCCACACGTAACTTTACAGTCAGCCCTAGTTATTCATGGTTCTATATCCAGAGGCTAACCCAGCCTTGGAGTCAACCAGGCTCAAATCATGTAGTACTGTAGTGCATCCTGACTGAAAAAAATCTGCATGTAAGTGGACCTGAGCAGTTCAAACCCATGTTGTATTAACTACTCTTTAAAAAGTTATTTTTGACTAAAGGTAAACTATTTAAGAAGCAAGGCCTGTCTCGTTCACCACTATTCCCCCACTATGGTAGCCTAGCACATGGTAAATAGTCAATACAAGTATTTTAAATGAATAAATGAATTTTAAGACCAGAAGCAGTTAAATGTGAAATGGGCTATAAAAAAACGGCATCCTTGCTAGGAGACAGGGGTGAAAAGATGACATCTGAAATCATTTCTGGTTTGGAGAAAACATGAAGATGGAGAGAATGCAGACTTCCATCAGAGCAAAGGGAAAGCTCACTGAGGGATGCTAAATGCAACATACCCGAGACGTGCATATAACCAATAATAAGCTCCCTCATTTAACTGCTCAGGCAGTCATCTTTCTTTTCAGTCACTCTAGAGAGCCAAAAGACAGAACAATGGCTCAGGAATGGGGCCATCCCAGGCTGACGGGCTCACCCACAAGGGAGAGGTTCTCTCCAGAGTCCTCAGCCCAGTACAAAATCCCAGAGGCAGGCTCCAGGCTCCTCTGTTGTCAGAACTGCTAGGGCTTGTCTGTCACTGTGGCTGACAAGCAGAGGGTTTACTGACGGAAAAAAGAGGTGAAAACTGGTCCCGGCTCCCCTCATCTGCATGCGTGCATGCTAAGTTGCTTCAGTCATGTCTGACTCTTTGCGATTCTATGAACTGTAGCATGCCAGGCACCTCTGTACATGGGATTCTCCAGGCAAGATTACTGGAGTGGGCTGCCATGCCCTCCTTCAGGGGATCTTTACAACCCAGGAATCAAACCCATGTCTCCTGTGTCTCTTGCATTTGCAGGTAGGTTCTTTACCACTAGCACCACCTGGGAAGCCCCTTGTCTAGCCACTGCCAAGAACAACAACAACAAATCTGAAGAGCCTAAGGTTAAAGCCAAGGTACCTCATCAAAGCACCTTGAAAATCCTGGACTTCACTGCTGAGGGGGAGCATTTCACCAGCTAGGCAAGGAGGATAGAGGTATGGTAGGGGAGTTCAAGGTTGGCTGAGTTCTGGGAAAGGTTTGGACAGTCAGGGGAGGCAGAGAGGTAGCTTCACAGGCAGGAATGTGAAACACATGTGTGGGAACTCATCAGCATCAAAGAAAGGGATTCAAGGAGTCCCTGCCTCCCACGACGTTATCTTTCATGACAGGAAAGAAAGGGGCAGAATGAGCTTGTGAGGTGCATGCAAGCATGCGTGTGCCCATGTGCACACACACACAACACACATATGGAGTTGCCCTGGAAGGGTAAATAAATATTCATGAATAGTTCGGTGTGTGAAAATCAAGGACAGAATGACAAATGGTGCCAATTAGAAAGAAAGGGTGGTGTCTATTTTTAAAGCAGCTGAATAAACAATAAAGGATTACTTGCTAAAAATACTGTGCTTGACCCTCTCCCCACTGACAGGGTCTCCCTGCTTGGTGACAACAGGCAAACTCTCCTCCCAGAGGTGTGTGTCCAACACTGCCACAGAACCCTCATATTTGCATTAGGGATTCACCCTGGGTGCTTATCTCCAGCAATAAGCAATGATTTCTTCTGAGAAGCATTCTGGGCTCAGGATCACAAGCTGAGATGGGCACTCACACTCTCAAAGAATCCAAAGGGAGCCTGTGGTGAGGAGGGGGCGAGTGAGTAAAGGACTCTGATGTAGAATTCAACTACAGAGGTACCATTACTCAATCTATCAAAAAGGAGGGAAGAAACTCCAAACTACCCTCCAAAGGGAGCAGAGTCCTTTGTGACAGGAGTGTTTGATGAGGGTCATTTCCTGGGATTGGTGAGCCACCAAAATCAAGTTTCTTATCTCCTGCCCTTTCCTGATATACACATCCTGATTTTCCTCCTAGGGCTGGATCTGATCTATAGCACATGGAAATAAAGGCAAAGAATAAGACTGATTATCACTCACAGGCAGAGAAAACAAAAGAAAACTACCACATATCTAGCTGGTCCCCTCTCAACCTCTCGCATCCTCTCATTTTTCCATCCATCTCTTCTTTCTTTCCCTTTCCCCCATCTCTGTCTCTCTCTGTCCCTCAGTGTACCTGTCTTTCTCAACGTCTCTGTCTTTCAGCATTTGTCATCACTTTGGCATGGCACATTGGTGAAAAACTTGGCTTTTGAGTCACACTGCCCGGGTTCACATCTTAGCTCTAACATAGTCTAGCTATGTTTCCCTAGGGAAACAGGTCACATAGGTCTCATTTCCTCATGTGCAAAATGTAAATGATAGTTATATTTATTCATAACAGTAACCTAATTTGATAAATTCAATGACAAAATGAACGTAAACCTCTTAGCTCAGTGTATGGAATACTGCAGTTACTCTGGTTATTTCTCAACATTCTTCATGCCTTGATGTGGACTCTAAACACTTAAGGGCAGTAAAAATGCCAAATTCATCTTTCCATCTCTTTGGAAAGTAACAGGAGCTGAATTTCAGTAAACATTTGTCAGATGAGCTGGCCTCTCTCCGCCTGTTTGCCATGGGCAATAAGCAAGGCCGCCAAATGCTTCTGCCCAGTTCACAGTTCTGCTGTGCTCATTACTTGCAGCTAATCCTCCCAGCCCTCCGTGAGGTGTGCAGCGCGTGCAGCATCTGCCCCTCCCTCTGTTAGGAAAAGGTGAGAATAAACTGGAAAACAAACAAGCATGGGCAGTACTTGCGGCTCCCTGAATGGTGCCCTATCGATTTTCAAGTGTCATTATTTATAACAACCACGACTGGCAGAGATACAGCATTCTTCTTCCAAGACAATCAAAGCCATTTTATTGGAATAATCTCATCACTTTCCATGGCCCCAGGAGGTATAAGAGACTATTCCCCAGTTCCAGGTAAGAGTGCAGAGAGGCCAAAGGCTTTGGCTAAGGTCCCTGTCCAAGTCAGTGGGGCCTTGGTGCTCCTGGCCTGTGGGTCCCTCAGCATCCCCAGATGGTATTTGTGCTTCCTGTAGGACTTCCCCAGCATGCTTCTTTGGGGACACTAAGCAGATAAAGTCACCTCTTGACAACTCACCCATGGTGGGAGGTGGCAGCTAGCACTATTCCAAAAAGTGTCCCCCTTAGTGGGAAGCCCTTAGCCCTAACTGCTACCTAGCTTAATCCTCCCCTTCCAGCTTGTCATCAAGAATCACATTTGCACAGCAGTCCAGAGGCTGGGGTGCCACACAGAGAGGGAAGCAGGCCCTCATACTGCATGAGATATACAGAGGTATGTGTCCAAGCAGATGTCTGTCCTTCCACCACCTATCCCACACTTATGGGTTTCTCATGTTCCAGGCTTTCCCACAGTTTGTCCACCTACCCAGTTGTAATAAAGAACATTGGCCCCAGAGAAGAGCGACAAGACCTGGCAGAAACTCTGAACATGAGTAACAGTAAAGCCCAAACCGAAAGAGTCTGTGAGACACAAGTCTAGGAGGCATCCCTCCTCCCAGAGACAGAGCCTAACCACAGATTATGAGTTTCCTCTGCAGAGAATGGCCTCTTTCAGCCATTTCTTTGACCACATCTCTCCCGGTCCACAGTCCTGGACACTGGACAGACAGGTGGGACACAACAGCCACAAGCGTGTGTGACACCTGGAGACTAAAGCAAGAGCTTCCTGTCATACTGGGCTTCCTTAGGGGGTTAGCAAAGGTGGCTATATCTGTCTCCTGCCCCAGAGGACAGATTCCAACCAAAGTGTGGAGAACCAAAGATGGCACCACTAAGTTCCTCTTCCACCTGTTTTAACAAGCAAGGTTAAATGTCGAGCCTGTCCTCTTGTCACTGAATAGAGCAGCTGAGCTTCCAGGAACAGCAATGTTCTAAGCAGATGAGAGCTCACATCCAGGCTCAAGCACAAAAAGAGGAATGAGTACTGAGACCTGGATGCCAAGGACCACTTGGTCCCAGCACTGGCACTGCACCACTAATTCCTCCTTTTCCCATGCACACTTGAGTCCTTTCAGGTCCAGGAAACCAGGCCAAGGCCCCTGCACATCGCCATCCCCCCTCCTATCCCCACACACCCACACAAAAGCGAGGAAGAGAGTCTGCTGAGCACTGCTGGCTCTTGGGGTCCAGGCTATAAGAGGCAGAAGGTCCAGCCGAGGCGGAGCTGGAAAGGGAGCAGACGACTCAGACAGGAACAAAGGCTGTATCAGACACAGGGGGATTAGATGTCTCTCAGCTCAGGGATTAGACACCATTCTTCACAAAGGGAACTCCAACAAAACAAGCAAATTAAACTCCTTTGTGCCTGACACAATGGTAGCAGTGGAAACCACAGCCAGAGCTGCTAGCAGGGCCAATGTAACAGCAGGACACGGGGGAGGGCAAAAAAAGGGAGGGAAGAAGCGAGCTCAGTTTTTAGCTCTACAGCGGTCCACATGTGCACTAATGGACTGTGGCTTCACCTTCTCTGCTGTGGGACCAAGAAACTGCACCTCGTTCCCTTGGGGACAGTACTCTCTAGGCTTAGAGAATGCCCCAATTGTCATCAAGGAAGGTTTCTTCACCCCCTTCAGAGGTGCTCTGCTCTACTCTGTTACATCCAGGGATGAGTGAGATCCTTTATGATTCCCTCTGACCTGTCAGGTTAGCAATTCACAGGAAAACACCTCCCTCGGCAAAATGAAAGCAGACCTCAAGATGCTGGCCTTCTGATTGTCTTTCATGTAAATGAGTTGTCTGCAGCCTGACTCACAAGAGCTCAAAATAGAAAAAAGAAAAACAAGCTCAGTTCGAAGGTAAGGGTAACTAGCCTATCAGACGAGGCTTATATGGGCCTAAACCCGGCACACTGCCAGGAACCTGAGATGAGCACCAGTGCCTGGAAGGTCAGAAAGGAAAGGGATGGTGTCAAGTCTCTGGGGAGAAAGCTCCTCATGTACCTACTCCTCTTGTTTTTATATGTAAAACAATTACTCAGATGTTAGCCTGCTCCAGATCTGAGACTGTAACCGATGTAAGTACAGGTCTAGATGAGAGTCACCCTAGGGCCGAGGATCCCCTGCCCAACACCCCAGCCCATGCCCACAACTAGAGTCAGTGGGGCAGAGGGCTATGAGGGAACCTGGACTTCCTCCCTCAGCCCTTGGCCCAGAAAGTGGAGCCCATCCATGAAAGCAAACATGAGCTCTCTAGCTCCACACATGATGTTCTGTACTAATAGGACCCCCGGCAAGGCACCAGAGCACCCAATCCTAATGGACTTGGTGATTCACATGGCTGCAGTCCTCCACAGCACCTTAGAAGGCCTTCGTCCTTCTCTCTCCCTGGATGGCAGGGTCTCCATAGGCAGAAGGTGCCCTAGGTGATTGTTTTGTCCAAACATTAAAAAAAGAACACACTCATCTATTCACTATGGAAAGGAGGCAGTCATTTCAAACCTATACTCTCATGCATCTCTGCTGCAAAGAAAAAAGAGCAAAATCAAATTAAAATTCTCTCTGGAAGACTTCTGCCCCAAAAGACAGAAAAGCACTCCACAGTTGTGCCCAGTTCCCTACCCTAAGCAGCTTTCTGCTCCCCCCTCCCTCTTTCCCTTCTGGCTGGCTGGCTCCAGATGTGTTGCTGAGTTTCAATGATTCACTCTAATGATAACGCACCCTCAGAACAAATCATGGACCTGATTGATTTAGCAGGCAACTTGCACAAATACCTGTAATCTAGTTCTAATCTTGTTTGTTTCCATTCCAATTATCCTGCATCAATGGCTTAAAAATGGGAACTGTCTGGTACATACATCCAATCCATTTTAATAGAGGATAAATCTGGGTTGCTGTGACCCTTTTCTCTCAGGCTTGGGACAGCACCAGCCATCTCAAGGCGCTGATTGGGCTGGATCAGCTCTAACTCTATTCAGTTCTTCAAGGATTCAATTAATCATAAAGCCAATTCCATTCTGGGCTCCATCTGTCTTGCCTCCTTCAGGGACTAATAATCACTCACTGTGTGTTTTTACACACTAGTTGAACTGAAATTAAGACTGATTTCATCATGGAGCACTCAAGAAGAAAATGCATTTCTTGGAGGAAAATTTCAGAGCTATTCTAATGTTCAGTCTAGGTAAAGATAATATTAAATAAACAAAAGAATATTCTTTTTTAAAACTTCAAAATTATTGATACTAGAAAATAATTCTTGTCATCCAAATCCCAGGAAGAGGGTAGCTCCTCAGCAGAACTACAAACTCTCAATGTTAGACCATGCAACAGAGACACTTAATTTGTCCTTGGGTATCAGCAAAGCATGGGTACCCAAAAAATGTGAGGAAAAAAGCCCAAAGTCAATTTGATATATTTTTGTAAAAAATATAACTAGCCATCTTTCCTGGGGCTAGCAGACTTAATTTAAAATTTGGAGTTACTTCTATTTTGAGTTACCTATTTGTGGGGAGAAGGTGATTTAAGGGTCAGGGGAGAGGGTACCATATTCTTTTCAGTGTTCAGAACCTCTGGATGTTTTGGCCCTGAGGATTCTAAACCAATACACTCCTCCAAAGCAAAAAATGTGGCTTTTGTCTTCTGCAAATAGCCTGGCTCTCCCACAAGCATTAAAGTGGCTGCCCTGGCAAACACTAAAGATGGAGCCATCCTACTCACCCCAACTCATTCCCTGATCTTTCTTGGATCATCTCTTTACCAACAAATAACCACAAGAGGGCCAGAGCCCAGCTAGTCAGCCACCTGGGTCTCGAAGCATTCCCAACTGTCAGTAGCTTTCAGCAGGGAAAATGCAAATAGCTAAGCTTTTTTATTTTTACTTTTCATAGTTGCAAAGAAAGATCTGGGCATCTCCAGATCCAAAGTGCCGAGTGGCCATGGCAGACCATTAAAAAATGGTCCCAGCACAATACAGGGGAAGCACTGCAGCCAAGGAGACCAAGCTTATGGCTGCTTTCCTCCCTTAACAGGTTTTAAACTAAAATTCTGAATTGCACAAACTCCCAATCAGAACTAATGACATAGTCATTCTAAACTTATCATCAAAGATGCTTTGTGAGTCATACTGGCTCTAAAAAGCCATCAGTAATCACTTCTTAGACACAACAATCAAATACATCCTTCATTTAAACAATAAATTGTGCCTAAGTAATAAGTCTAATTGGAGCACTGTCATTTTTAAACATGGGTCAATGCACACATTTCCCCAAAGGTTTCTACATGAGTCATTCTACATCTATTAAAATGAAAGTCACCTCCTAAGAAGCTGTTTATGTACTGATAAAGAATGATGTCTATGATATATTGTTAAATGGAAACCAGTAAGTTGCATACACAGTGAAGTACCTTTTGTGTAAATATATGAAAAAACACTATATGAGTATATTTGCTTAGACTATACATAAATATCTCTAGAAAAAACTGGCAACCCTTGGTTGCTTTGAGGAAGGGAACCTGGATGGCACAGGGATGGGGTATGAGGAAGTTCACCATGGCCTTTAGTGCCCTTTGAATTTTGAACCATATGAATATATTACCAAGTCAGAGCTGAAGACATAAAATTTAAATTTGACTAAGTCACCACATGACACTAATCAGGACATTTGCCAAAATACTATAGAGAGGTATAACTACATTTCATGGAGAAAACAAGACTCTTATACGTCTCTTCAGTTCAGTTGCTCAGTTGTGTCCAACTCTTTGCGACCCCATGAACCGCAGCATGCCAGGCCTTCCTGTCCATCACCAACTCCCAGAGTTTTCCCAAACCCATGTCCATTGAGTCGGTGATAACATCCAACCATCTCATCCTCTGTTGTCCCCTTTTCCTGCGCTCAATCTTTCCCAGCAGCAGGGTCTTTTCCAATGAGTCAGCTCTTCACATTAGGTGGACAAAATATTGGAGTTTCAGCTTCAACATCAGTCCTTTCAATGAACACCCAGGACTGATCTCCTTTAGGATGGACCGGTTGGATCTCCTTGCAGTCCAAGGAACTCTCAAGTCTTCTCCAACAGCACAGTTCAAAAGCATGAGTTCTTGTGTGCTCAGCTTTCTTTACAGTCCAACTCTCACATCCATACATGACCACTGGAAAAACCACAGCCTTGACTAGATGGACCTTTGTTGGCAAAGTAATGTCTCTACTTTTTATGTCTCTTAGCTGGGCAGTTTTAGTGAGACTTTGGGTGCAGACTTTAAGAATGTAGGACCAGGGCTTCCTTGGTGGCTCAGTGGTAAACAATCTCCCTGCCAATGCAGGAGACATGGGTTCAATCCCTGGTCCTCAAAGATCCTACATGTCGTGGAGCAATTAAGCCATGTACCACAACTACTGAGCCTGTACTCTAGAGCCCGGGAACAGCAACTACTGAGCCCATGTGCCAGAACTACCGAAGTCTGTGTTCTGCAACAAGAGAAGCCATGACAATAAGAAGCCCGTGCACCACAATGAAGAGTAGCCCCACTCACTGAAATTAGAGAAAGCCCATCCAGCAACGAAGATCCAGAACAGCCAAAAAGAAATACAAATTACTTAAAAAACAAAACAAACAAAAAAAGAATGCAGGACCAGGATTAGCTGTAGTTAGAAAGACGCAGGGACCCAAGAGGTCACTATGACTATCTGAAGACAAGACTGCAGCAACAAAGGAGAGAGGGGAAAAGCAAGTGGAAGGAAGGACACGGAGGGCAGGCCAGAGACTTTGTGTAAGACACCCCACAAGGCACTATCTAGCTTGATAAGCCCCCAACAATTTCTTACTTTTGCAAAAGCAAAAACTGCAGCTCATCTAACACACAGTTTACTGTGAGTTACAGGCCTGGAGAGAGGGGCTTTATCTGAATCTTGCAGGAAGACGCTCCTCTGTATCCTGAGTCCTCTGTGCAGGAAATGCTACCTGAAGGCCACATCTTAGCTTGAAAGAAATTATAGAGTTTCTGACTCATCTTTTCAGTTTGTCTGCCAGCTGGCTCTGTGGTCTTGAATAAATCATTTCAACAGAGACACTAAGGGGGATGGAGGCCCCTCCACTCAGCTATTTTCCACAGTTCTTTGGCAAGAGCATCTATGCAACAGGCATTTCATGTTATATGGCAAAGGTATGCAGCAGGGTTTGCTGATTTCTTCCTCTCTTCCTGCCTGAAAATTGCCCAGCAAGTTTACTCCTGGGCCCACCTTCTGCTTAGCCTTTGCTTCTTTTCAAATCTTAACATTCACCCCAGTGTGAATATATACCCAAAAGAGTTTTCCACAAAGACAATGAAGATTGCGAAAAGATACTTGCTCAGAGTGAAGTACCATAGTGACCATCATGAAGGAAAATCCCTCAGGATGCCCGTCAGGAACTCTCTCCCAGACACCCAACTGGAATGGTCTTTTCCCTCAAGTCCTTGCAGGGAGAATCTAAATGACCTAACCACACAAAGAAACTTACAGAGGACTCCTGGGAACTCAGCAGGTGGACTCCATTTTAGTTTTCATGCACTTTCCAGCTAGTTTTTAAGAGCCTTCAGCTTCCCCTTTATGCTTCTCATATTCTGGATGTTTTGTAAACAGAAGGCTCCATGACATCTTAAACTACCCTGTGTTTACCAGTCAAAGAGCAGAGGAAGCCTCTGAGATATTCTGTGTTCTGGCATGCTGACCAGATGCTCCAGATGAAGTTGGGGCATGAGGGCCCAGCTATAATCCTTTCCCAGCAAGCCTGGCTGAAGGGGTAGTGAGACTAAAGCAACTGATTAAACACAGTATAAAACTGAAAGAAAATGAGATGGAAATAAATTAGCTTTAAACCTCAAGCCTGTGTATGCAATAGGGGTTGGGAGGCAGTATGAGAAGTCAGTCTTAGAGATTTCCCTGAAACAAAGGGATTATGAATTGTCCAATACGAGCAAATCCTTCTGCTTCGCAGCCAAATGACAGCTTTGTACCCAGTGCTGTTCATTAAACACTTTGCACACATTTGGAGATAATGGGGATGCAGCCAACTTCTTGAAAAAGCTCTGAGACTCCCCTTTCCCAAGTCTTTTACTCAGGAAGCGGAAGCTGTGAAGCATGGCTGTCATCAGCAAGGAGAGGGTTGATACTTCCTGCCATTCAATTACTGCCTGCCCCCGTGTCTTTCTGGGTTCTCCTCTGTAACTAACGACTAATGTTACCTGCAGATGAACGACTGGGAGAGAAAACGTCTAACTGATCAGAAATAAATAAAACACTCAGAAGTGCTTCAAGGGAGGTAGAAAAGAGAGGAAGTATGACAAGAGAAAGTTCCCCATCTCTGACACTGTAACTTAAATCCCACAGAGAAACCACAGAAGGGACTCAAGTGTTTTGAAAAATGAACCAGAGCAGCAAACTTCCAAACATGTTTGTCCAGTCTGAGCAGCCTTCCGTCCTGGAAGGTTAATGGGCAAAAGAGAGTGGCTGTGAATTTCCTAAAGAGGCTCATGCTAGCCAGTGCCCACTGGACTGCCATACTAAGGCATAAGCAGACCACTGAAAGCAAGGAATGAACACAGACATCCTGACCACACTCAGACTGCTGGCTATCACAGCTAGCCTGAATAAAGAGACTTTTCCATCATTACAGTTCAGTCACTCAGTCGTGTCCGACTCTTTGCGACCCCATGAATCGCAGCACGCCAGGCCTCCCTGTCCATCCACCAACTCCTAGAGTTCACTCAGACTCATGTCCATCAAGTCCGTGATGCCATCCAGTCAGCTCATCCTCGGTCGTCCCCTTCTCCTCCTGCCCCCAATCCCTCCCAGCATCAGAGTCTTTTCCAGTGAGTCAACTCTTCTCATGAGGTGGCCAAAGTACTGGAGTTTCAGCTTTAGCATCATTCCCTGCAAAGAAATCCCAGGGTTGATCTCCTTCAGAATGGACTGGTTGGATCTCCTTGCAGTCCAAGGGACTCTCAAGAGTCTTCTCCAACACCACAGTTCAAAAGCATCAATTCTTCGGCGCTCAGCCTTCTTCACAGTCCAACTCTCACATCCATACGTGACCACAGGAAAAACCATAGCCTTGACTAGACAGACCTTAGTCGGCAAAGTAATGTCTCTGCTTTTGAATATGCTGTCTAGGTTGGTCATAACTTTTCTTCCAAGGAGTAAGGGTCTTTTCATTTCATGGCTTCAGTCACCATTTGCAGTGATTTTGGAGCTCCCCAAAATAAAGTCTGACACTGTTTCCACTGTTTCCCCATCTATTTCCCATGAAGTGATGGGACTGGATGCCATGATCTTCGTTTTCTGAATGTTGAGCTTTAAGTCAACTTTTTCACTCTCCTCTTTCACCTTCATCAAGAGGCCCTTTAGCTCCTCTTCACTTTCTGCCATAAAGGTGGTGTTATCTGCATATCTGAGGTGATTGATATTTCTCCCGGCAATCTTGATTCCAGCTTGTGCTTCTTCCAGTCCAGCCTTTCTCATGATGTACTCTGCATATAAGTGAAATAAGCAGGGTGACAATATACAGCCTTGACGTACTCCTTTTCCTATTTGGAACCAGTCTGTTGTTCCATGTCCAGTTCTAACTGTTGCTTCCTGACCTGCATATAGATTTCTCAAGAGGCAGGTCAGGTGGTCTGGTATTCCTATCTCTTTCAGAATTTTCCACAGTTTATTGTGATCCACACAGTCAAAAGCTTTGGCACAGTCATACATCCCATCTATTACCTCCCCAGCGATACTGATTTCAGCTTGTGATTCATCCAGTCAAGACTGCCAGGACAAATATCAACAACTTCAGATATGCAGATGATACCACTTTAATGGCAGAAAGTAAAGAGGAAATAAGGAGCCTCTTGATGAAGGTGAAAGAGGAGTGAAAAAGCTGGCTTAAATCCCAATATTCAAAAATCTAAGATCATGACGTCCAGTCCCATCACTTCATGGAATATAGATGCGGAAACAATGGACAGTGAGAGACTTTACTTTCTTGGGCTCCAAGATCACTGCAGATGATAACAGAAGCCATGGAATTAAAAGACACTTGCTCCTTGGAAGAAAAGCTATGACAACAGTGTATTAAAAAACATAGACATCACTTTGCTGACAAAGGGTTATATAGACAAAGCTATGGTTTTTCCCACTAGTCATGTATCGATGTGAGAGTTGGACCATAAAGAATGCTGAGCACTCAAGAATTGGTACTTTTGAACTGTGGTGCTACAGAAGACTCTTGACTTGGGCAGCAAGAAGATCAAACCAGTCAATCCTAAAGGAAATCAACCCTGAATATTCATTGCAAGGACTGATAATGAAGGTGAAGCTCCAAAACTTTGGCCACCTGATGGGAAGAGCTGGTGCACTAGGAAAGACCCTGATGCTGGGAAAGATTGAGATCAGGAGAAGAGGATGACAGAGGATAAGATCGTTGGATGGAAGGAAACCAAATTGGAAGAGAAGAAGTAAAACTCTCACTATTTGCAGATGACATGATCCTCTACATAGAAAAGCCTAAAGATTCCACCAGAAAAAATTACTAGAGCTAATCAATGAATATAGTAAAGTGGCAGGATTAAAACTAAATACACAGAAATCCCTTGCATTCCTATACACTAATAATGAGAAAATAGAAAGAGAAATTAAGGAAACAATTCCATTCACCACTGCAACAAAAAGAATAAAATACTTAGCAATGTATCTACCTAAAGAAACAAAAGACCTATATGTAGAAAACTATAAAACACTGGTGAAAAAAATCAAAGAGGACACTAATAGATGGAGAAATATACCATGTTCATGGATCAGAAAAATCAATATAGTGAAAATGAGTATACCACCCAAAGCAATCTACAGATTCAATGCAATCCTTATCAAGCTACCAACGGCATTACTTTGCAGAATAAGGTCTGTCTAGTCAAGGCTATGGTTTTTCCTGTGGTCATGTATGGATGTGAGAGTTGGACTGTGAAGGAGGCTGAGTGCCGAAGAATCGATGCTTTTGAACTATGGTTTTGGAGAAGACTCTTGAGTGTCCCTTGGACTGCAAGGAGATCCAACCAGTCCATTCTGAAGGAGATCAACCCTGGGATTTCTTTGCAAGGAATGATGCTAAAGCTGAAACTCCAGTACTTTGGCCACCTCATGAGAGGAGTTGACTCATTGGAAAAGACTCTGATCCTGGGAGGGATTGGGGGCAGGAGAAGGAGACGACAGAGGATGAGATGGCTGGATGGCATCACGGACTTGACGGACATGAGTCTGAGTGAACTCCACGAGTTGGCGGATGGACAGGGAGGCCTGGCGTGCTGTGATTCATGGGGTCGCAAAGAGTCGGACACGACTGAGTGATTGAACTGAACTGAATGCATATATATGGAATTTAGAAAGACGGTAATGATAACCCTGTATGCAAGGCAGCAAGAGAGACACAGATGTATAGAAGAGTCTTATGGACTCTGTGGGAGAGGGCGAGGGTGGGATGATTTGGGAGAATGGCATTGAAACATGTATAATACCATATGTGAAACGAATCACCAGTCCAGGTTTGAGGCATGATACCAGATGCTCAGGGCTGGGGCAATGGGATGACCCAGAGGGATGGTATGGGGAAGGAGGTGGAAGGGGGGTTCAGGATGGGGATCATGTGTACACCCGTGGCGGATTCATGTTGATGTATGGCAAAACCAATACAATATTGTAAAGTAATTAGCCTCCAATTAAAATAAATAAATTAATATTTTAAAAAAGAAAACAAACAAACAAAAAAGGATGGTTGGATGGCAACACCAACTCAATGGACATGAGTTTCAGCAAGCTCCGTGAGACGGTGAAGGACAGGATAGCCTGGCATGCTGCAGTCCATGGGGTCTCAAAGAGTCACACACAACTTAGCAACTAAACAATTACATCCTCATGTCATTGCCTGCAACTTCAAAATATCAACGTTGAGAGCTTGCATAACTGATGAATAAAAAGACTAAAATCACACTCAAGACCCTTAGAAACATGGCTCTCTTTGTGGGAATCTGTTAACTCTTCAAACTAAAAATGAACACGGGCTTTAACATCAAGTTCTGGGTTTAAAGTGTTCAGTTCAGTCGCTCAGTCGTGTCTGACTCTTTGTCACTCCATGGACTATGGCAGTAATATCTCTGCTTTTTAATATGCTGTCTAGGTTGGTCATAGCTTTTCTTCCAAGGAGTAAGTGTCTTTAAATTTCACGGCTGCAATCACCATCTGCAGTGATTTTGGAGCCCCCCAAAATAAAATCTCTCAGTATTTCCATTGTTTCCCCATCTATTTGCCATGTAGTGATAAGACCAGATGCCATGTTCTTAGTTTTCTGAATGTTGAGCTTTAAACCAACTTTTTCACTCTCCTCTTTCACTTTCATCAAGAGGCTCTTTAGTTCTTCACTGTCTGCCATAAGAGTGGTATCATCTCCATATCTGAGGTTATTGATATTTCTCCTGGCAATCTTGATTCCAGCTAGTGCTTCATCCAGCCCAGCGTTTCTCATGATGTACTCTACATTTAAGTTAAATAAGCAGGGTGACAAGATACAGCCTTGACGTACTCCTTTCCTGATCTGGAACCAATCTGTTGTTTCACATTCAGTTCTAACTGTTGCTTCTTTATCTGAATACAGATTTCTCAGAAGGCAGGTAAGGTGTTCTAATATTCCTATCTCTTTCAGAATTTTCCACAGTTTGTTGTGATCCACACAGCCAAAGGCTTTCGTATAGTCAATGAAGCAAAAGTAGATGTTTTTTCTGGAATTCTATTGTTTTTTATATGATGCAACAGATGTTGGCCATTTGATCTCTGGTTCTTCTGTCTTTTCTAAATCCAGCTTGAACATCTAGAATTTCATGGTTCATGTACTGTTGAAACCTGACTTGGAGAATTTTGAGCATTACTTTGCTAATGTGTGAGATGAGTGCAATTGTGCGGTAGTTTGAAAATTCTTTGGCATTGCCCTTTTTTTGGATTTTCATAAAAACTGACCTTTTCCAGTCTTGTGGCCACTGTTGAGTTTTCCAAATCTGATGGTATATTGAGTGCAGCACTTTCACAGCATCATCTTTTAGGATTTGAAAGAGCTCAACTGGAACTCCATCACCTCCACCAGCTTTATTCATAATGATGCTTCCTAAGGCCCACTTGACTTTGCATTCTAGGATGTCTGGCTATAGGTGAGTGATCACACCATTTTGCTTATCTGGGTCATTAAGATCTTTTTTGTATAGTTTTTCTGTGTATTCTTGCCACCTGTTTTTAATCTCTTCTGCTTATGTTAGGTCCATACCATTTCTGTCCTTTATCAAGCCCATCTTTGCATGAAATGTTCCCTTGGTGTCTGTAATATTCTTGAAGAGATCTCTAGTCTTTCCCATTCTATTGTTTTCCTCTATTTCTTTGCATTGATCACTGAGGAAGACTTTCTTATCTCTCCTTGCTATTCTTTGGAACTCAGCGTTCACATGGGTATATCTTTCCTTTTCTCCTTTGCCTTTAGCTTCTTTCCTGAGCTATTCGTAAGGCCTCTTCAGACAACCATTTTGCCTTTCTGCATTTCTTTTTCTTGGGAATGGTCTTGATCACTGCCTCCTGTCATGAACCTCTGTCCATAATTCTTCAGGCACTCTGTGTATCAGATCTAACCCCTTGAATTTGTTTGTCACTTCTACTGTATAATCATAAGGGATTTGATTTAGGTCATACCTGAATAGTCTAGTGTTCTTCCCTAGTTTCTTCAATTTGAGTCCTCCTATAAACCATTTCAGAGTCCTTAAGCAATTATCCTGTTCTGTAAAGCTAGAATAATATTACCCACAGCACATGCAGAGTACATCATGCGAAATGCTGGGCTGGGTGAAGTACAAGCTGGAATCAAGATTGCTGGGAAAAATATCAATAACCTCAGATGTGCAGGTGACACCATGCTCATGGCAGAAAGTGAAGGGGAGCTAAAGAGCTTCTTGATGAAAGTGAAAGAGGA
This sequence comes from Madoqua kirkii, assembly GCA_006408675.1. Classification (NCBI taxonomy): domain Eukaryota; kingdom Metazoa; phylum Chordata; class Mammalia; order Artiodactyla; family Bovidae; genus Madoqua; species Madoqua kirkii. Next base: position 13,489 of record SJYC01145037.1, on the reverse strand, counting down.
GAGTGAAAGAGCTGGCTTAAATAAAACTCAACATTCAAAAAACAAAGATCGTGGCATCTGGTCCCATCATTTCATGGTAAATAGACAGAGAAACAATGGAAACATTTTTTATTTGGGGGGGCCCAAAAATCACTGCAGATGGTGACTGCAGCTATGAAATTAAAAGATGCTCGCTCTTTGAAAGAAAAACTATGACAAACCTAGACGGCATATTAAAAAGCAGAGACATTACTTTGCCAACCAAGGTCTGTCTAGTCAAAGCTGTGGCTTTTCCAGTAGTCATGTATGGATGTGAGAGTCTTACCGTAAAGAAAGCTGTGCCAAAGAATGATGCTTTTAAACTGTAGTGCTGAAGAAGACTCAAGAGTCCCTAGGACTGCCTGGCGATCCAACCAGTCAATACTAAAGGAAATCAGTACTAAATACTCACTGGAAAGACTGAAGCTGAAACTCCAACACTTTGGCCACCTGATGAGAAGAACTGACTCATTGGCAAAGACCTTGATGTTGGTAAAGATTGAGGGCAGGAGAAGGGGACAACAGAGGAAGAGATGGTTGGATTGTATCACCGACTCAATGGACATGAGTTTGAGCAAGCTCTGGGAGCTGGTGATGAACAAGGAAGTCTGGCGTGCTGCAGTCCATGCAGTTGCAAAGAGTTGGACATGACTGAGCAACTGAACTGAACCGACATAAAGAGTTGTTGCAGGATAAAATAGAGACAATATACTTTAAGAACCTGCCCCTTGCAGGCTCCTTTTCCACAACCAGCCTTCCTCATATCCACACTGTACTTGGTCCAAGTTAGTTCAGTTCTCTCTGGCATACTGTGCTCTTCAAGTCCTCCCACTGAATTTTTAATAATTTCTCAAATCTCCAAAGGAAAAAAAATAATTTTATACTTAACTATCCCAGGGCCCCATCCATAGATCACTGGGTTGTCACAGTGAAGGGGCTTTCGCAATTCAACAAAGCTATGAGCCATGCTGTGTTGGGCCACCCAAGACGGATTGGTCACTGTAGAGAGTTCTGACAAAACATGATCCACTGAAAGAGGGAATGGCAAACCACTCCAGTATACTTGGCATGAACAGCTCATGAACTGTATAAAAAAAACAAAAAGCTATGACACCGAAAGAAGAGTACCCCAAGTCTGAGGGTGTACAATAAGCTGCAGGGGAAGAGCAGAGGACAACTACTAATAGCTTCAGAATGAATGAAGCACCTGGGCCTTCAAAGAATGAAGCAAAGTGGAAACATATTGATCGGAAATATTAGGTCCATGAATCAAGGTAAATTGGACATGGTCAAGCAGGAGATAGTAAGAATAAACATCTACATCTTAGGAATCAGTGAACTAAAATGGATGGCAATGGGTGAATTTAATTCAGATGACCATTATATCTACTACTGTGGGCAAGAATCCCATAGAAGAAATGGAGTAGCCCTCATAATCAACAAAAAAGTCCAAAATCAGTACTTGAGTGCAATCTCAGTTTGCTTCTAAGGCAAGCCATTCAAGATCACAGTAATTCAAGTCTATGCCCCAGCTACCAATGCCGAAGAAGCTGAACTTGATCTATGAAGACCTAGAAGACCTCCTAGAACTAATACCAAAAAAGATGTTCACTGGAGATTGGCATGCAAAAGTAGAAAGTCAAGAGATATCTTGAGTAACAGGCAAGTCTGGCCTTGGAGAACAAAATGAAACAGGGCAAAAGCTAACCAAATTCTGTCAAGAGAATGCACTGGTCATAGCAAATACTCTTTTTCAACAACACAAGAGATAATTTTACACATGGACATCATTGAATGGTCAATACCAAAATCAAATTGATTGTATTTTTTGTAGCTGAAGATGGAGAAGCTGTATACAGTCAACAAAAACAAGACCTGGAGCTGACTATAGCTCAGATCATCAGCTTCTCATAGCAAAATTCAGGCTTAAACTAAAGAAACGGGGAAAACCAGCAAGCCAGCCAGGTACTACTTAAATCAAATCCCCTACGAATATGTGGTGGTGGGGGTAACAAATAGACTCAAGGGATTAGATCTACTTAAATGTGTGCCTGAAGAACTATGAAATAAAGGTACATAATATAGTACAGGAGACAGCGAAAAAAACCAACCCCCCAAAAAAGAAAAGCAAGAAGGCAAAGTGGCTATTTCAGGAGGCTTTACAAATAGCTGAAGAAAGAAGTGAAGTAAAGTGCAAGGGAGAAAGGGAAAGGTGAGTGAAAGTCACTCTGTCGTGTCCAACTCTTTGCAACCTCATGGAATTCTCCAGGCCAGAATACTGTAGTAGGTAGCCTTTCCTTTCTCCAGGGTATATTCCTAACCTAGGGATCAAATCCAGGTCTCCCACCTTGCAAGCGGATTCTTTTACCAGCTGAGCCACAAGGAAAGCCCAAGAATACTGGAGTGGGTTGCCATCCCTTCTCCAGAGAATCTTCCCGACCTGATCCATATCACCGATGGGTATCAAAACAGCGTCTCCTGCATTGCAGGCAGATTCTTTACCAACGGAGCTATCAGGGAAGCCCGAAGGTAAAGGTACATCCAACTAAATGCAGAGTTCCAAAGAACAGCAACGGAGAGACAAGAAGGTCTTCTTCAATGAACAGTGCATAAAACTATAAGAAAACAATAGAAGGGCAAAGACTAGAGATCTCTTGAGGAAACTTGGAGCTAACAAGGGAACATTTTGCCCAAAGGTGGGCACAATAAAGGACAGAAATGGTGGAGATCTAGTAAATGCTGAAGAGATCAAGAAGAGATGGAAAGAATACACAGAAGAATTGTAGAAAAAAGATCTTAATGAACTGGATTACTATGATGGTATGGTCAGCCACCCAGAGCCAGACATTCTGGTAAGTGTAATCAACTGGGCCTTAATAAAGGTCTGCTATTAATAAAGTGAGTGGTGTGATGGAATTCCAGTAGAACTATTCAAAACTCTAAAGGATGCACTGGTATTAATAGCACTGCTATTAATAAAGTGAGTGGTGTGATGAAATTCCTGTAGAACTATTCAAAACCCTAAAGGATGATGCCATCAAGGTGTTACATTCAATATGTCAGCAAATCTGGAAGACTCATCAGTGGCCACAGGATTGGAAAAGGTCAATTCTCATCCCAATCTCGAGGTGAGTAGTACTAAAGAATGTGACAGCCACTGGACAATTGCACTCATCACCTATGCGAGTAAGGTCACGCTTAAAACATTGCATGCTAGGCTTCAGCATTATGTGAATCAAGAACTTCCAGATGTCCAAACTGGGTTTAAAAAGGGAAGAAGAACCAGAGATACAGCATTTGCTAGATCACAGAGAAAACAAGGGAATTCCAGAAAAGCATCTACCTCTGTTTCATCAACTACACTAAAGCCTTTGACTGTGTGGATCATAACAAACTGTGAAAAGTTCTTAAAGAGATGGGAATACCAGACCATTTTATCTGTCTCCTGAGAAACCTGTACGCAGGTCAAGAAGCAACAGTTAGAATCCTGTGTGGAACAACTGATGGTTCAAGACTGAGAAAGCAGTATGACAGGGTTGTCTGTTGTCACCCTGTTTGTTTAACCTATTACACCAGGCACATATGAGAAATGCTGGGCTGGATGAGTAACAAGCTGAAAGCAAGATAGGTGGGAGAAACATCAACAACCTCAGATATGTGGGATGATGCCACTCTAATGGCAGAAAGCAAAGAGGAACTAAAGTCTCTTGATGAGGGTGAAAGAGAGTGAAGGAGCTGGTCTAAAACTAAATATTAAAAAAACTAAGATTACGGCATCTAGTCCAGAAGGAGAAAAGGTGAAATTAGTGACAGATTTCCTCTTCTTGGGCTCTAAAATCACTGCGGATTGTGACTGCAGTCATGAAATCAGAAGATGATTGCTTCTTGGCAGGAAAGCTATGACAAACCTAGACAGTGTGTTGAAAAGCACGAAGCATCACTCTGCCGACAAAGGTCTGTATAATCAATGCTATGGTCTTCTCAGTGGTCACGTGTGGTTGTGAGAGCTGCAAAGAAGGCAGAATGCCAAAGAATTGATGCCTTCAAACTGTGGTGCTGGAGAAGACTCCTGAGAGTCCCTTGGACTGCAATGAGATCAAACCAGTCAATCTTAAGGGAAATCAACCTGAATACTTGGTGGATGGACTGATGCTGAAGCTCCAGTATTTTGGTTATCTGATGTGAACAGTCGACTCATTGGAAAAGTCCCTGATGCTGGGAGAGACTGAGAGCAGAAGGAGAAGAGAGTGTCAGAGGATGAGATGGCTGGATGGCATCACCAACCCAATGGACATGAACTTGGGCAAACTTTGGGAGATGGTGAGAGACTGGGAGGCCTGGTGTGCTACAGTCCATGGGGTGGCAAATAGCCAGACACAACTGGATGACTGATCAACAACAACGATCCCAGAGCAGGGCTTCCCTGGTGGCTCGGTGGTAAACAATCTGCCTGCTAATGCAGAAGACGTGAGTTCAATCCCTGGAGAAGGAAAGAAAGGGAAGATACTCTGGAGAAGAAAACGGCAACCCACTCCAGTATTCTTGCCTGGGAAATCCCATGGACAGAGGAGCCTGGCAGGCAATAGTCTGTGGGGTCACCAAGAATCAGACATGACTTAGCAACCAAACAACAACATCCCAGAGCAAAGAGTTTTTTGGTTGATTTTTTGTTTAGCTTAATACTAGTTGTAGTAGAAATTGCTAGTGGTTCCTCATGATCTGTTCTCCCATTCTTCCATGGCAGCCAAATTTTTGCTGGGCAAATGAAGTATAAGTAAAAAAGACTACATTTTGGCCAACAAGATATAATCAGAAACATCATTTGCCAGATTTCAGGTCTTTCTTAAAAGACTTAAATGTCACTGGCCTCCTCGTCTATGTCCCTTCTTCCACTCTGCTCCCTGGGATGCAGATCTGGTCAACCCTTTAAAATGGTTATTCCTTGGGGTAGGAATCTTAGTGTGACTAGAACGAACTCAAGACCCCCTTGTGTCTACCTGAAGCAGGGCTGCCATACTGGCCCTGCTTACCTGAAGATCATGTTTAGGTGAAAGAGAAATAAACATCTGTCCTATATATATCATTTCCTATTACTTGCAGACAATAATGTCTAGACCAAAATCAGACATATCCCCTTAAGTAAGAGATATGACTTACTTCTAACCAACACAAGAAAGGTAACAGGATGCATGTGAATACGTACATGTCATTGTACTACTTGACACCATAATGTCTGTTTTGCTGAGAACTTGTTCGCTCTCTCTCTCATTGGCTTTGAAAAACCAAGCTGCCATGTTGGAAGCTACTTATGGAGATGAACACATGGCAAGAAACTGAGAGCAGGCTCCAGCCAGCAAGAAAATGAAGCCCCTAATCTGACAACCTGCAAAAGACTAAATTTTGCAAAAAACAACGGACCCCCATGAGCTTATTAGAAAGATATCCTCCCCCAGTCAAGCCTCAGGTTAGATGTCAGCTATTGCAGTAATACTGGAGAAGGAAATGGCAACCCACTCCAGTATTCTTGCCTGGAGAATCCCAGGGATGGAGAAGCCTGGTGGGCTGCCATCTATGGGGTTGCACAGAGTCAGACACGACTGAAGGAACTTAGCAGTAGCAGCACTGCAGTGATACAGAGGACGCCCTTGGTGAAAAGGAAATTTATATAAACACACTTAACGCTACTCTAACATATTTACTTGACATAAACATATGTAATATAAACACATATAAAAATAGATAAAACACACATACACATCAAATGCCATCATCATGTATAATCATGAAATACCAAAAGGATTCCTGTCAAAAACAAATTACCTACTATACCACTATAAAAGAAAATATGTATCTTTCTTTGCATGTATTTTGACTGTATAAACTAAAGAATAAACTGAAAATCTTTTATAAACAATAGAATAGTTTAGTAGGGTACTTGGCAGTATTTTTTTGAAAAAATCAATAATATAAAAATAGATAAAACACACATACACATCAAATGCCATCATCATGTATAATCATGAAATACCAAAAGGATTCCTGTCAAAAACAAATTACCTACTATACCACTATAAAAGAAAATATGTATCTTTCTTTGCATGTATTTTGACTGTATAAACTAAAGAATAAACTGAAAATCTTTTATAAACAATAGAATAGTTTAGTAGGGTACTCGGCAATATTTTTTTGAAAAAATCAATGGCCAACTCATTTCCAATAATAATGAGTTAGATTATTCAGATCAAACCACTCTGAAAACAAAAATCCCGAATATAAAAATATATCACCAAAAGCATCAAAAAAGCAACAAAATGTTTAGGAACTACAAAACCAAAAGCTAAGGAAGAGACAAAACAGAACCAGAGTACTAAAGCCACTCAACCCTGCAGCATTCATTGATTCATTCAACTTGGGCTTTGGTTTTGGCAGCCTTGTGGGGAAAAGAGAATAAAGTCAAAGTCTAGAGCCACCCAAAGTTGGAACTTCTCCCCACATTTTCCCGAGAGCTTAGTTTTTGAATTTCTAGCTTAAAGTTGAATTAGAAAGACTTCCCTGACAATACTCAGTACAACAGATCTGTGGGGAGCACAGGGCAGTGGAAGGAAAAGGAAAAAGGAAAAGAAAAAGCTGACCCCAAAAAACTGAAGTCACAATCTGCTTCCATATGGTTTATAATCTAGATTCACATCTCTTGGGCAGACTAAGAAATCTCAAGTTGTGAACTTGATTTGCCATGGTTTCATATCATTAATTACCTCTAGGCACCTGGCAGAAGAGAACTCACATCTGCTACAAATAATTTTTAATAATAATGAGTAGTACAGTAAAACAACCACCAAGTTTATAAGGAAACAAGGTACCATTGATGCAAACTGGCAGAAAAAGACCTGGAATTGTAAAAGTATGTATTTTAAAATACATATACTAGTTTTAAATAAAAGACATCCTTTAAAATTTCTGCAGCAAATAGGAGACTTTAGAAAGGAATAAATCAAACTTTGACAAGATACAAATAAAACTTCTAAAAATTAGAACTATAAATTTGTAACTGAGTATTTAATGGACAGATTCAATAGATTAGACACAGTAGAAGGGAAAACAAGTAAACCAGAAGACACGCTGCACAAAACTATTGAGATTTCAACAGAAGTGGCATATAGAGTGGAAATATGGAAAACAGGTAAAGAAACATGAAAGACTACTGGATAAGAAGGTCTAGCATATGTTTCTTTAGAATCTCAAAAAGATAGGAAAAAGAAACAGGGAGAGACAATATTTCAAGCTTATAATAGCTATAAATGTTCTAGAACAGATGAAAGACACAAATCCAGACTGAATAAATTCAACTAACTCCAAGCAGGATTTTTTTTCTTTTAATCTACACCTAAATACATCATCATAGGAAAGTAAAAAAAAATCATAAAAACAGAAAATCTTAAAAGTAGACAGTTGGGAGCCATCTGTGCCACCTGCTAAAGCTGGCACTACTCTGTGGGGCCCTGCCTGCTCCTGGTCAGCACCATGTATGTGTCCTATGACAACTGGCACTGGGCACACTCCATGTAGGAATTCTCAGTCAAGAACACTGATAGGAGCATGGTTAACCTGGACAAGCACCAGGCTAAGTATGCATAGTCACCAGTGTGACCTTGCAAAGAGGCAAGACAGATGTAAACTATACTCAGCTGGTCAACAATGAACAGCCAATGCTCAGTGTAGTCTACAGATTCTGGCCTTCCCTTGCAACCAGTTCAGGAGGCAGGAGCCAGGGAGCAATGCTGAGATCAAAGAGTTCGTCATGGCTACAGCATCAAATTTGGTTAAGTTCAGCAAGATCTGTGTGAATGGGGATGATGCCCACCCTCTGTGGAAGTGCATGAAAATTCAGCCCAAGGGGAGGAGCACGTTGGGAAATGCCATCAAATGGAACTTTACCAAGTTCCTCATTGACAGGAACAGCTGTGTGGTGAAGTGGTATGGTCCCACGGAAGAGTCCCTGGTGATAGCAACATGCCGTGAAACCGCTAGAGCTCTCCAAGTGTGATGCCCTTACCCTGTGCCCATGATGGTCTGCCTGAAAACCAGCCCCCAGTGGGGCAGACCCACCCTTGAGTGAGGAAGGTCCCTTGACCCAGCTGCAGCTTAGCAACCCCCACCCCTGGCTGCCTTGTAGGGATAAGACATACAATACAAAAAAATATGCAGAGATCGACAGACACAGATTATTTTCAAAACAGTGATCACTTGATAGCCAGATTCTTAACAGCAACAACAGAAGGCAGAATGGAATAATATATTTAATTCACTGAGAAAACAAATGTCATCTTAAAATTTCATATCCAGAGGAAAGAGAGGGGCAGAAAGGAGGAAGAAAGGGAAAGGCAAGCAGGCTATATCATAATCAAAACGTAGAATACATGTTCTTTTCAGGCACATGTGAACACTTATATAAAAACTGATCATACACTAACAGAAAGTCTCAATTATTTTCAAATGATTGAAATTATAAAAGTATTTAACCACAAGATAGATGTTACTAACAAAAACATAGCTAGAAACTTTCTGTTGCATTTGGAAATTGAGAAATACACTTAAGAGGCATTCTCCGTCCCCCTTCTGATGTCTATGTCAAAAGTTTTCTCTGTCCCTTTTCTTACTTTAATAAAATTGTGCTACACAAAAGCTCTTGAATGATCAAGCCTGGTCCCAAAGCTACATCATCTTCTTCAGAGATCATGAATCTGACACCGTTCAAAGTAAGCTATCATCCTGGGGGCTTGTCTGGGATCTTCAGGACAAAATAAGAACACTCAGAGTTCTAGCCGCTCTGCTTTCTCAGTATCCAAGTTTTCTGATTTACTTTACTAACTCTATGGTATATTTGTGTGAATGAATGACACGTCCTGTGACGTGCCTTCATAATGACTTTGTAATGACTGAAGGCAACCCCCAAAAGGGGAACTTTGTTGGGAGTTTATACTGACCTGCCAATGGCAAGAGAAACCCAAGGTCCCTTCGAGGGGAATGACCAGAAATGGGCAAAGCATGTGGACTGAACTTTTCTTTCCCGGTCATCTTTTCCTAGTTTCTGACTATTTTGTAATTGCGCGGGGAATTACAACTAACTAACCTAATTTGTCAGATCATAGACTTTCAGGGGAACTGTGAGCCATGCTGTTACTATGTACTTTTACTTAGTACTTTCTCATGTATGGAAGTGCCAGCCTTGCTAGGAGCAGTTAGTTACAGGAGCATGTTTGAAAGCGAAGCAGAGCGCTAGCTCCAGGAACATTTCTCAGGCTAGAGGTTACTCTCTTGGCTACCTGCCTCAGGGGCCAGCTCCTGAAAGTGAGTTTTTGTCACGGCTGTGTCTCCTATCTATGTGGATAGAAGCCCTGCTGTTGACCATGAAGTTTTTAAGTACACCGAATGGGAATTGAAGGACTGGTCAGATTGGAAATGCAATGGGCATCTTCCTTTGGTAGCACTAGCTCTTAATGGACCAGAGGAGGTTCTCTGATGGCTTTTGTCTCAACTCTTTGGACAGTCCTTTTTGTGGAATCGGTGGAAATGAACTGCAAGGATTGGCCCTAATAGCTCAAGAACAAAAATCACTTTTTCTTCACTGGCTAACCCTCCACCATCTCTTTTGCTATCACATATACTGGTGTGGTGACACTCAGGAGGGACATCCTGGTTGTTGTTCGTCCCTTTATGACTCACCACTTCTACTGCAGTCAGGACTGTACTCAGGAACGCACATGTGCACGCATAAGATGGATGCTTCTCCTAGTAGTACCAGCTTGGGAAACATTCCAGGAAAGCTACTCTGTTACTCTCTGGGTGGCATTAGAGCAAAGGGCAAATCAAACAAAGGTCTTGGTGGCATGGAACTAAATCAATCTGGGATGCCATCAGGTCTACCTCTGGTGTGTCTCCACCAGACCTCAGTGGTAGAAACGGGAGGAATGAGTAAGACGCCTGTGTCGGTAAGGGACAGACTAAGTTCGAACCAGGGAAGAAAAGTTTCAGTCTGTCTACACCCCCATCTAGAGCAGGGAAGGATGCTTCTGGTGGAAAAAAGCCAAAACTGTGGATACTGCTTTTTTCTTATAGATGGAAGCTAGCAGTTTCAGAACCACTTATTTAAAATGTATTTAAACAAACTGGGACAAGTTCAATTCCCAGAATTTAAAGACACACCTGATCTTCTTCTGTGATAATGAATGGCCACAGTATCCTTTGGAAGACAGGGAATGCTGCTGACCTCTTGAAGGATCTCAATTATTACTGTGTTACAACTAGACCGGTTCTGTAGAAAATAAGTGAAATGGATAGAAGTGCCGTATGTGTTGCTCTTTCTCTCTCTGAAAGACATGCCAGACTTATGTCCTAAGAGTACAGATTTGAGTGTGAAACCTTCAGCTGCCTCCTGTTCTCTTACTTTTCCCCTTTACTTGGGGCTCCAACTGAACAGGTTGAGAATCAAGACACCCTTCTTGATAGAAAGGTTGCCTTAGTCTCGATAGAATTTCAAATAGTCCCAATTGCAGTCGAGACTATTTAGAGGATCCAAAATGTACATAGAAGCCTTTATGGGACTAACTTTACTTTATGAGCTTACTTGGAGAGATTTAATTTATGTCTTGGGACAGACATTGACTCCTGACATGAGAGCTCTAGCTTTGGGGGAAGCTACTACTTTTGGAGATGAATGGCTTCAGCGTGAGACAAGGGGAAAGAGGGAATACGAAATAGCCCTCCTTCCTACTGGGAGCCAAGTGGTTCCAATAACAGAACCACTTTGCCAAATGTATTCTTGTAGAACTCAAGTGAGCACATGCTAAGACTTTACATTAAGCTGGCTGACATAGAACAGGAAGAGAAGGAAACTCCTGGTAAATTCCTAGATAGACTATAGGAAGCTCTCCACAGGTTTACTGATGTTGATCTTTAAAGTGCAGAAGGAGGAATGATCTTAAAAGATAGACTTCTCACTCAGTCACCTCTAGATATCTGCTGTAAGTTACAAAAACAAGCGTTTGGACCAAATCAGTCTTTAGAAAAACTGTAGCAGCTGGCTCAGATGATATATTACGGTAGAGAATATGAGGAGGAAAAATCGAGGCAAAAAAGCAGCAGGCAAAAGACTAAAGCCCCAACAATGGCTGTTAGACCTGCTGTTAGAAACAGCCTAAGAAAAATGCCCAGAAGGACCCAGGTGAAAAGGGATGGACTCGTTATTACGTGGAAAGGAGGGGCATCACAAGAGAGATTTCCCTCAGGCATCTAAGCCGCCCCCAGCTCTGGGTGCAGTCTGCAAAGGACCACACTGGAGAAGAGACTGCCCTCTGAAGTGCAGGCCCCAGGGGTCAGACTCTCAAGACAATCTGGACTGAAGGTGCCCAGGGGTCCCTACATAAGCTCCCGTCCTAATTACACCTGAGGAACTCCAGGTATTAATAACCATGAAGGGCCAATCAGTTGACTTCTTTAGGACACTGGAGCAACTTTCTCTGTGCTCACTGAAGCCCCTGGTCTGCTTTCCTCCTGATCCAGTACTGTAATGGGACTGTCTGGATGAGCCAAACATTATTATGTCAGTCATCCTTTAAGTGGCAACTGGGACTCTGTGCTGTTTTCTCACGAGTTTCTAAACATACCAGAGTCTCCCTCACCACTTCTGGGGAGGGATATACTAAACAAGGTCCAGGCCTCTGTTTTCATGAAAATGGAACCAGCTCTTTTTAATGGAACAAACTGTAAATCCTAAAGTGTAGGCTGATGGAAAAGCTGTGGGTCAAGCACAAAATGCTGTTCCTGTCATTATCAAGCTCAAGACACTCATCTATTTTCACATTAAAAGCAGTATCCACTAAAGCCCAAGGTTAATGAATGGGCAAAATCTTATTATACTGACTTCTCATGAAATAAGTAGGACCTTAAACTCTAAAGTTCAGAACAACAATGCTCCACCTTTAAAGCGGCTGTAACTCAAGGGATATCAAAAGCTCTAGAAATTGAATATCACTTACACTGTTCCTGGAGACCCCACTGTTCCTGGAGACTTTTTTCTTCAGAAAAAAGTTGAAAAGGCTAATGACATTATTAAAAGACACCGTGTAAGCTAACTCAGGAAAGAAAAGACAGTCGGTTTACAGTTCTACCCATAGCTTTAATGAGGGCTTGAACTGCAACCCCCCACAAAGAAGTAACTGTCTCTATGACAGACTGTTTTTGTGCATAGATACTGTCATAGAAAAAGCAAGATATTGTAATTGAAAAAGAGAGTTCCAGAAAAACATTTATTTCTGCTTTACTGACTATGCCAAAGACTGACTGTGTGAATCACAATAAACTGTGGAAAATCCTGAAAGAGATCAGAATACCAGACCACCTGACCTGCCTTTTGAGAAACCTGACCTGCCTTTTGAGAAACCTGTATGCAGGTCAGGAAACAATAGTTAGAACTGGATGTGGACATGGAACAACAGACTGGTTTCAAATAGGAAAAGGAGTACATAACAGGTGTATATTGTCACCCAGAGTACATCATAAGAAATGCTGGGCTGGACAAAGCACAAGCTAGAATCAAGACTGCCAGGAGAAATATCAATAACCTCAGATATGTAGATGACACTACCCTTATGGCAGAAAGCGAAGAAGAACTAAAGAGCCTCTTGATAAAAGTGAAAGAGGAGAGTGAAAAAGTTGGCTTAAAATTCAACATTCAAAAAACAAAGATAATGGCATCCAGTCTCATTACTTCATGGCAAACAGATGGGGAAACAGTAGAAACAGTGTCAGACTTTATTTTGGGGAGCTCCAAAATCACTGCAGATGGTGACTGCAGCCATGAAATTAAAAGATGCTTGCTCCTTGGAAGGAAAGTTATGACCAACCTAGACAGCATATTAAAAAGCAGAGACATTACTTTGCCAACAAAGGTCCGTCTAGTCAAGGCTATGATTTTTCCAGTAGTCATGTATGGATGCGAGTGTTGGACTATAGAGAAAGCTGAGCGCTGAAGAATTGATGCTTTTGAACTGTGGTGTTAAAGAAGATTCCAAGAAGAGTCCCTTGGACTGCATGGAGATCCAACCAGTCCATCCTAAAGGAGATCAGTCCTGGGTGTTCATTGGAAGGACTGATGCTGAAGCTGAAACTCCAATACTTTGGCCACTGATGTGAAGAGCTGACTCATTTGAAAAGACCCTGATGCTGGGAAAGATTGAGGGCAGGAGGAGAAGGGGATGACAAAGGATGAAATGATTGGATGGCTTCACTGACTCAATGGACATGGGTTTGGGTGGACTCTGGGAGTTGGTGATGAAAAGGGATGCCCGGAGTGCTGTGGTTCATGGTGTCACAAAGAGTCGGACACGACTGAACTGAACTGAACACACACTAGTAAAGTAATGCTCAAAATTCTCCAAGACAGGCTTCAGCAAGACGTCAACTGTGAACTTTC